>VXAX01003848.1:665541-709565 GCA_013399835.1 Leptocoma aspasia
TCATGAATTCTTAGTTCACATTCTTAATGTCTAAAAGCTCACTAAAAAAATTTTCACAGAAAAACTGTGGCATAGTTAAAACATTCACTGGTTGAATATCTTTTCTATATTCCATTTGGGTTTCATTTCAACGTTACTTGCCAGCACTTTGAAAAATTCTTACAGGTAAATCTGGATGTTATAGCCTTCATCTACACCTACTCTACCTTGCCTTGCAACTTTCACCCTCAAATGCAGCATAGCAAAATAAGTATAATATTAATAAATTAATTAAACTATGAAAATATAACTATTAGCTTTCTTTGGAAATTTGAAACTGTCTTCACTGTGAGTTTCGTTACTCTGAAGAAAGACATGGAGTTGAAAAGGCAAAAGAAAGCTGTTTTCAAATGTCTGTCTACAAAGCTGTGGTTTGCTTCAAAACTTAAGTGTAGGAAAAGGATGAGCATTGGCAAAGAAAAAAAAATTCTGAAAGTTTATTTCAAAATTTGTCAAAAAGATGCCACCTGTTTCATTGCATCTTTAGAGGCCAAGTGCTTCTTTGTGGCTGCCAATCCAGCCTCCCACTTCTGCATTACATTGTTCATGTAGCCTTGCCATGAGCTGCATGATTTCCATGGCAAATGATCAAGGGGAATTTCCAAACACCCGAAGGAAAAAGCATTTAAGAAAACCAAGACAAAACAATTAGTTGTACCTACGCAGCACCAATCACTTAAAGACCTTGAAAATGCTTTAAAGACACTAATTATCTGAAGTTTTTAATGGCTAGGGATAACAGATTACTGCAGCATATAAAAATAAACTACATGTACTAGAATCATGTACCTTTTACTAAATATTGATGCATACATTGAATTGTGTTTTAAAATAAATGTCCCCTGATATTTCTTCATTGCTATTTCTTCATGCTCAATGATATTACTTCATTGCTACTTTGCTCAGAGATATTTTCTAGAATATCATGTTATATAAGGCCATACCCTCAACTGAGATAAATCAGTATCATCCTAGTTTCAAATGAGCTGCATTGAATTTAAACCAGTAGAAAATCNAATATATATATATGTAATTACATATATACAGAATATCATAAATGGTTTAGAGAGGAGAATGTCAATGTCATTGACAGAATAATACAAAGATATTATAATAATAAACCAGATTAAACATTACAAAAGGAAAATTCAGTGATTTTTCCATGCTCACAAAACCAGAGCAAGCAATAAACATCCACACTTCAATTCACCTGCCCTAACTCAGATAGCTCAAAGTTCCAATTCTGGAATCACAGCTACTCAGCCTATGTTTATCTTAGGGACAATGGAGATAAAATATAAATTATATCAGCCTTCATATCATTCTAAAATAAGTCATGTTCTGGAGGCCTAATTCTCTCCATCCAATATAAAGGTAACATAGTGCTTCCAGTTCATCCATAGATAAATTTATATACTTTAAGTGATACATACCCACCCAGACCTCCTAATTCATATGTTATACATTTTATAGAGGTGTATACTGCATAGAGGGACAGCTAGAGAGTTTGGTTCATGTTTCTCTGTATTTTTTCATTGCTTCCATTGGTATTTCATTTTCTCCTTCCTTCCCCTTACAAAATACCTGACTGTTAAACACGATGAACTATTTTATTGTTAAGCATTTAAGAAGAGATAAATGATGGTTTGAATGTTAATGCACCAAGGTAGATCAGAATCTTAGCACTGTTAAATGGTTTCTGAGCCACTAGAGCATAGCGTCAGTGCCATAAAGAAGCACTCCCTGATGGATTGTTAGCAATACTCTAACTCTTTTCAGGACAATAATATTGACTTCACATTAGATAAACATGAATCTCCTAAACAAGAGGTGAATACACAGGAATCAGCCTCTTTGTGTCTAGCAGCTAAAAGGTGGCAGGACACACTCTATAGAGTTTAATTTTAACTGTAATTAGCTTTTGCAGTGAAGTGCAGGAAGGTAACAAATGAGGTACAGTGCTGCAACACAGGACTAAAGAGAGAATGGAGGAGGTCATACTCTTTACCTTGACAATTTTTGGTTTTCACAAAACCCATTACTAGTAAAACACAGACATTAAATGACGCTTATGCTTTCAAAGTGGTAGTTGCGTGGGAGAAAAGAAAGTAAAAAACAGTGAGGTATTTAATGTGTAGTTGGAAGATGCTCAAATGTGAATGCTGACACTTTCCTTTTTAGCTGTAGACCACGTATTCTGAAAAAGTAATGCAATAGCTCAGTAAATTGCTTACCATTTACCAATGGTTTATGACCCCAGCAGAAGTCAGATACATCAGTGAATTTTTATATTTACAGGTGCAATTTTCTGTCTGCTAACAAGAAACAGAATAACTGAATGCTACTGTGGAGTTGATTCAGAACTTAGAGTCATGGTTTTCATTCCATTATAATTCTATAAAAAAGTAAAGTCCAAAAATTTAATACTTCTGATAACCCTAAAGTAGTCTTTAAATTGCAGGAATGTAGGAACTAGAAATCCAGAATTTGAGGCAACTATTTACTCTCAGTGCTACCATCACTTAATTCAGTATAGAAATTTTAGTGGTTTTACCAGTCTTCACTAGCCCAAGAAACTCAACAACAGAAAACACAGCCAGAATAGACCTCATGAGGCAGGCTAATCCACACCCATGATCCAACCCCAAACCAGCTCTGTCCAAGATCTTCTTGATGGATATTTGCCTAAAGCAGTCTGCAAAGTCTTTTATTTCAAAGATTAAATCTCCTTATAATAAATAAATNAAATTAATTAAACTATGAAAATATAACTATTAGCTTTCTTTGGAAATTTGAAACTGTCTTCACTGTGAGTTTCGTTACTCTGAAGAAAGACATGGAGTTGAAAAGGCAAAAGAAAGCTGTTTTCAAATGTCTGTCTACAAAGCTGTGGTTTGCTTCAAAACTTAAGTGTAGGAAAAGGATGAGCATTGGCAAAGAAAAAAAAATTCTGAAAGTTTATTTCAAAATTTGTCAAAAAGATGCCACCTGTTTCATTGCATCTTTAGAGGCCAAGTGCTTCTTTGTGGCTGCCAATCCAGCCTCCCACTTCTGCATTACATTGTTCATGTAGCCTTGCCATGAGCTGCATGATTTCCATGGCAAATGATCAAGGGGAATTTCCAAACACCCGAAGGAAAAAGCATTTAAGAAAACCAAGACAAAACAATTAGTTGTACCTACGCAGCACCAATCACTTAAAGACCTTGAAAATGCTTTAAAGACACTAATTATCTGAAGTTTTTAATGGCTAGGGATAACAGATTACTGCAGCATATAAAAATAAACTACATGTACTAGAATCATGTACCTTTTACTAAATATTGATGCATACATTGAATTGTGTTTTAAAATAAATGTCCCCTGATATTTCTTCATTGCTATTTCTTCATGCTCAATGATATTACTTCATTGCTACTTTGCTCAGAGATATTTTCTAGAATATCATGTTATATAAGGCCATACCCTCAACTGAGATAAATCAGTATCATCCTAGTTTCAAATGAGCTGCATTGAATTTAAACCAGTAGAAAATCTAGCCAATTTTCTTCATCCTTTTACAAAAAGCCCCTGCATGTAGCATAGAACTTGTGTTTGAACACAAAGAAAAATAAGATTTTCAGTGTATGCACAGCAAGGAAAATTACTAGCTTTTGGGTATTGCAGATTTAAGGGATATATGAGAAGCTTATGAGCTCTCAGACTCTACTATATTGCTTGGAAGCTGGACTAGGATAGGCATAATGAAGAGGTTTAGCAGAGTACATATTAGAAATTCGAGTAAGCTGCAACCATGCAATAAAAATTATAGCAGACAATAGAATAGAGTCATTTTAAGAAGCATTGGAAGCATCCAAAAGAGATCATCTCAAGTTTTGCTTCCAAGTAAATTATTAACTTGGTCTCCAAGTACAGACAACTTTTCTGCCTCTCTTTCTCAGGGTTTTTTTCCCCTTTCTTCCAGCCCATTGGTTTTGGCTCAATATATGGTTCATAAAAATATATATGGAAACTGTTTTTTAATTCATTTAATGTTTGGAACAACCTGAACAGTGACATGAAAACTTCAGAAAGTTTTTATTTTAATCCACTCCAGACTCAGAACAAATACAACTTTTCTCACTGGAGAGGGATGACACAAGGGAGATTTGGTCTCCAACACGACAGAGAAAAGAGAAGCAGATCTTGACAATCAGCTAGTTAAAAAACCAGCTGATTTAGGGCTGATGCCAAGTAAAGAGGTCACCTTGGTCTAAATGCTTCAGCTTGTGCTGCCATTTTCACAGGTTCAAAAAAAATTTCCAGGCACAAGCCTGAAATTTTCTGCAAAACACAATTATAATATACAATTATTAGAGTCCATGCAATTGCTAGAGTGCTGCTAATTCAAGACATCTCAGAAATGGTGAAAGATTGACCTTAGCTTCCCAATAACTACAATATGTGCAGAAATGGATATGGCCAAGGCAAATGATGAAACTAAGACAAAAACCTGTGAGTCTGCTCAGGTATTGCCTTTCCTCAGGAGCAGTGACAATGCTAACTGGCTTAAGAAGGGCATTCCACACGATCCAGTCTCCTCTGAGGTCATACCAGCAGGGACTGATTCTATTTTTTATGATGCTGGCTGAGACAGATTCTGCAGGTGGGTTGGACTGTGGCTCTTTGCTGCCCTAGCTAGCATGTAGACACATAAATGCAGGTATCTAAATACAGGCACTTCCTGCCAGATGTTTATGGCCCTGTGTTTTGGGTTTGTATGGCCAGGTTTAGATAGCATGGGGGCTACAGGGGTGGCATGTTTGAGAACCTTCTGGCAGAGTCAATCCCAGCCAGCTCCGAGACAGCTGGCCAAGGCTGGGCCAATCACCTCCATTATAACAGATTTAAGGAAAAAGTCACAGAAGTAATTGTGTCCAGAGAAGAGTGGGGTGAGAGTATGTAAGAGGAATGACTCTGCAGATACCAAGGTCAGTGGAGAATGAGGGGCTGGAGCTGCTTCAGATGCCAGAGCTGAGGTCCCCCTGCAGCCCGTGGTGCAGCCATGGTGAGGCAGCTGTGCCCTTGCAGCCCATGGAGAACCACAGGGATGCAGAGGTGCACCTGCATCCCATGGGGGAGACCAATGCTGGGGTGGGTGGATGCCTGAGAGGAGGCTGTGAGGCTGGAGCAGGCTCCTGGCAGTGCATGCACAGCAAGGAAAGGACCTGCAGACCCGTGGCGAGAAGAGCCCGTGCTGGAGCAGGTTTTCTGGTAGGACCTATGACCCTGTGAAGGACCCACACTGGAGCAGGGGAAGGACCCTTCTCCCTGAACAGCAGCAGAAATAACACATGATGAACTGACCATAACTCCCACTCCTCATGTCCCTGAGGCACTGGGGGAGGAGGTGGAGCAGGAAGTGAGGGGCAGGGGAGAATAGGTGTTTTTAAGGTGTTTACATTTCATTACCCTGTTCTGAATTTTTTAGTAATAAATTCAATTAATATCCCTAATTCTAACCATTTCTGCCCTTGAGAGTATTTTGTGAGTGATCTCTCCTGGTCCTTATCTCAACTTGGGAAATCTTCATTACATTTTCTCTCCCCTGTCTAGCTGTAGAGGGGAGTGACAGGCTTTGGTGGGTGCCTCGAATCCAGGTAAGGTAAACTCACTCCAGCCCATTATTCTTAATGGAAATCTAGGTAAAGTAGAACTTATGTCTGATTTGGGGTACATTTTCTGTGCATATTTCCTGTTCCAAAGATAGTATAACTCTTTTTACCTTATCATGAGGATGTAGTGCAGAAAAAATATTAAACAGTAGTAGATGCTCACAACTTTGTGCTAAGACCATTACTTAAAATGTCCAAATCTCTCAGTAATGCTGTTTTTTTCTGAAAATATTTCTGGATTTACAGTACAACAGCAAGATTGAGACACTAAGAAAAACAGATAAAATTCAGGAGGTACCCAGTTCTGTAGGTGAACAGTTATGACATTTTGGAATGGAAATCATTCTGAGGATAATCAAACAGATAACTGGTAATGATCACAGATAAAGGTAAGTTTTCCACACAAGTGTGCTGTGGAATGTTGTGGCTGTAGAGTACCAGTGGAAAATGTCACTGTCAACTGATATAAATTTGCTGTTTGCTGAGGGAAAATTAAAGTAGACTTGAATGAATGGCTAAACTGGTGAGGCAACGCCTGGCACAAAAATAAGGGAAGACAGACACAGTGCAGACCCTGAATAACTCCATGACTGTAAACTGACCCAACAGCACTTATGGGAATTTAGCTAATTACTTGTAAGAGGGGGAAAAATGAGAATCCTGAGAGAAAAAGAATTCAGAATGGATTATGCTGCTTCTGCCTTCACCAGCTGTAATGTGTCATCTTATAAACTGCAAAATGAGTGATCATTCTACAAATCTTTAATTCATGATATCTACAATATGTATGTGAAAGTTCAAAAAATCTAAATTAATAAAAAAGTATATTAATTCTTTCTGAGAGCACAGGCCTTCTAAAGGATGCAAGGTGCCAAGTGGGCTCATTTTATAACAAATGTTAAAATGTAAGAGATTCAAAAATGTCTTTATTTCTAAAACATCCCAGAAAGAGAGATAGAAATGAAGATGAAATGGAAAACTGTTTCATAATCATGTAGTTCATACAAAAGGATAACTTATTTGACAAACCAAAAAAAGAAACTATCATTGAACAGAACTTGAAACAAGGAAAATCATTATCATTTAATATCAATGAAAATATTGAGAAAAACTTGAAAATACCTAAGAAACAGGAAATTTGTTCTTTCGTGAAAGAAACTGATGGCAGATTGCAAAACTCAACTTCTGGAGTTTAACTGTGCTTCTGTACAAGTACTGCACCAAATGTTTGTGTGAAATATCCAGTGAACAGAAATCCTCACTACCAGATATTTTAATGTAAATTAGGAAAAAAAAATTACAGCACCCTGTGTTTTGTCTTCTTTTCCATTCCTCATGGTGGAATGCTTTCCACCAGTTTCCAGAAGTGGTCCAGTCTCAAAACCCCACCCAATAAAAATGTTCCTCAAAAATAAGCAAATGCCTTTTTGGTTTTTTTTTTTTTAAACAGCACTTTAAAAAGTGCCACTTCTGATAACTTCTCTCTGCTACTTAACAGATTCTTCTTTTTCCCTGCCCAGAAGGTGCAGCTCAACCTTCCCAGTTGGTCCAGCTGGCCAAGCTCCCGCTCCTTCCGGCAGCGTTGCGACGCCGCGGCAGCCGCGGCAGCGCCATCCCTGAGCCCAGAGCACCCGCCAGACACTCGCACCACCCACGTCAGCGTGGACTGAAGGCACAGGAAAAACGGCTGCCAGAGCCAGCTTTCTGTCTGCTTCTGCCCTTCTGTGCCAAAATCCTTCTCCTCACCACTGTGCAGGTTGCTAAAGGCACTAAAAGCATATCGCCCTTGCTACAGCCCAGGATGATTTTAATTGTTGAGGGGGGCGTTGCTTTTTCCTTCAGGGGCTTGGCCAATGTCATTTTTCTCTTGCCCTTAAAAACTGATTTTCTCCTTAAAAAATGAGACAAACTACTAAGAGGAAGGATAGATGAAGAAACAAGAGCAAAAATCTTTGTAGAGAATTATGTTTCTGCCACGTGGCACACTATTTTGAAATACTCTAGGGGAGCTTCACAGTTTTATTCCCCAGTATTTTTAATTCCCAATTATGAAGACATTTAGTCAATGCACCCCATCTTGTCATAATGAAGTTACATTAAATGTACTTCAATATTCATGGGGTAGGTTATTTACTGCCATTCTTCACTTCTTTTATGGCCGTTTTGAAGTTAAAACTGTTCTATCTCAAATATTTGATGATTAGCAAGGTCATCAAAATATCAGACCCTGGATTTTATTTACTAACGATATTTCTATTTTTGACTTCTGTGGCTACACTTTCAATATAATATGGAAAAGACAGCTCATTCCCTGAAGTAAAGAAAAGAAATTAAAAAACAGTAAAAAGAAAAATTAATTACATCTCCTTTATAGACATGGAACTGAATTACAGAGACTGAACAACGTTGCCAACATTGAGCAGAGATTCAAGGCAGAGGTAGGAACCCAATCCAGACATCCTACATACTCTTGGTATAGACACATACTATGTATTTTTTAAGGAGTAGAACCTTATAGTACTTTTTTCCTAACCAAACACAATCTATTTGAAGTTCTCAGAGAAGTGCCGCTAAACTTAGTTTTTAAGAACATCCTCTCCAAGGATGTTTTTGCATGCTCTCCTTTGACTCTAGTAAAATCAACAGAAATACTTTTAACAAGCCAAGTGCAACTCTGCCTAACCTTATAAATAATTCTGGAGCAGTTCTGTTTGAGTTCCAAGGTAAGGTTAGAGTTGACTATCACTGCATTATATTGCATAAGGATATCACATGGTGTAAATTTTTTCCTTAATAGTCTGTGTGTTCTGGAAGCTAAGTCATAGGTGATTTACTCTCTAGTGAGTGTTGTTAGTGCAGCATATTACACACTTGGCTAGCCCCAGTTCTTATTCATGGCTTTTTATTTTTATTTTCAAGGATTAGGCTAAACCACGCATAGAGGGTAGGTAAGAATTTTTATTCTCTTTCATACTCCTGTGCTTGGAGATATGCAATGGAGAAACACATTAAAAAAAGGTTAAATTGCAGAAGCTTCACTTTTTTTTACACAGATACTCAGTACTAAAGAGGAATATACAAGAAGATTGAACCCTTCAGCTCCTTTGAGTTTACATCTGTGTCATGCTTTATGGATTGGAGAAAATTTTGCAAGTGTGAAGATCAGGAGCGGAGCTGTGAAATTCAATTACTATGCTTTGGGAAATTTGGGAATCTGTGCTGACTACCTAATAATACAAAGTACAGTGATGGTCTCAGTTTCTATTTTTACAAAATACATCTGATTTTTTCTCTTCCTGAAATAATTCCTTTTCTATTATTAAAACCAATAAAATCCTTCAGGCTTTTTCATCCTCCAAGAAAAGAAGAATGCTTTCTTCAAAACAGATGAGAGATCTAAGAGACTATTTTTTAGAAAATTTTAAAATCTTAAACTTACTTTTTAACTTGCACAGAAAAAATGCCCATCATTTCATGAAAACTTTTTGGCTGATGCGAGGTAAAACAGGATGTGATTAGAATTGAAAGCTATCCAGTTTTATTTATCCCTGCTTCTCTGATTTAAAATGAAGCCTGGCTGTGTGCAGATGATAACTGTGAGCAAAGGTTGACATCAATTGGAGCTGTAGGACGAACTGTCTCTGTGTGGGGGAAAATATCACCTTTTTTAAAAGATGCCAAGTGACAGTGACAAAATAGACAAGGCAGTCTAGATCAATGACATAAAAATAGTTGTCGTATAATGATTAGTGAACTACCGCTCATAATAATCTCCTGTAGACTCCTCTGAGGATAATGTTTGATTATTTGAACACATCATAGTGTTAATTATGGCTAGGCTGAATTTTACAGTCTAATTTGTATTTTTACAGTATGTGACATTTGAAAGCTAGAGGTAATTTTCAGTATCTTATTAAGTGTTTGAAATTCAGTTTGTAGCTTTTGCTTCAAACAGCAGCCTTTTAATTTATCAGCTCTTTATCGGAGTGGGCTTGATATGGAATAGTCATTAAGGTAGTCACCATATCTATAGGGAGTCTCATGGGAAGGTATCTATCAATTACCCCTTAAAAGACAAAAGGTATTTACAGTCATAAATCTAGTTCAGTTCCTTTTTTAGCTGCAAAACAGGGGAGACTTATCTGACAGGAACCTGGGCTATTCTTAAAATCCTCTAAACTATGGATGAATTAACTGGTTCAAGTAAAATACTAAAGCAGTTATATACAGAAGACACATAGCCTTATACATCAAAAGAGCCCAAGGAATTTAACAAAATTAATCTCATATATGCATCTGGCTGTCTTTCTCTTTCAACCCATTCATCTAGGATCTTGACAAGTGAATCACGATATTTGGACAGCACACAGTTAATCCTTACCTTTCACTCCAAAGATGAAGAACTAGTATCTCCTATCCTATAGAAAAGACAGAGAAGTATAGAGAGAAATGTTAGTAAAGATATGCAGATGCAATCAAAATGTGCACCAAAAAAGCCTGAAAATTAAGTATCCTGATCTTGTCCTAAGTGGTGGGGCAGGGGTTTCATCTCACTTAATTTCAGGTGTCAGCAGTAAGTCACACACTTCTTCCTCTATAAACAGTAAGGAGGAAGAGGCACTGATTCATTTGCCTGTTCTTTTAGGATCAGCTGCCCTGTGCTATAGGTGGTTTATTGCTCTCTCCTGACCGCAGTGGTAGTCCAGAGGATCTAATCAAGTGGAGGTGCAAACTGAATCCCTACTGCTGGCTTTTTCATGCCAGATAGGCTTCAAAGAGAGTGAATTTTGGTCCATTTTCAAGTTTTCTGCTGAGGAACATTAGTTTATAACATTCACTCTCCAGTCTGTACTAGAACTGTCAGCGCCAAGAGCAAAAAGCCTGCTCTCTGGAAATCTGCATACTCAAGCAATTCACTGTTTTACTTTGAATAATCTTTTTGACATTTTTTGGTTCCAAAACTCTCTAGCAGAACTATTCAAAGTCTCTTGAGACATATCTGAACTGGAAGACTTGGTGACATAATATTTAATGATCCTTTTCTCCTGCTGCAGATACTCCAAGCTCATATGTTTCATGAGATCACAGAATAGATTCAATAATAATGAGATATGTTATTAATTACAGCTGGTAGTAGCTTGTAGTCACTTTGCAGCTATGTACTTACCTCTAAATCATCCCCGTGTTTCCAGCTTTCAAAGCAAAGCTGGTTTAGAACAACATTATATCAAATGATAAAAAAATCAAGTGTTAAATATCTACTTTGTTTAATCTACTTTTAGATTTTGTTTAAATCTACTTTGGTTTTTATGAGTTAAATACTCCATCTATTCCCAACTTAACTATATAGGATAACCTCTAGATTAGCTAGTGAATAGTTGGAATGTGAAAGGCAGTCTGAACTACAAGACTGAGGTAAAAAATAAGTGTTTATTATCTGGACTTTTTCCTTAGATTAACACTGTTGATACAAGTGATGTTACCGATAAGCTTCATCAATTTTGATTGTATGTAAATATGATCTATTTAATACACTGAAGAAATTATCAGAGCAACTATGCAAAATGAAAGCTGAATTAATCATAATTCTTCCCTTTCTTTTAGCTATCATCATGTCTTCTTTGTAGGCCGTGTTTCTCTCTCATAAAACAGATTATCTCCTTTTTAATTGGATTGGGTCTAATGGGCTCAGATTGATTTGCTTCAGTTCCACTTTGAGGAATCATAATCATTCCCATCACCACTGAAATAGTGCCCTTTAGTTCTGTTAATTAGAGATGGGGTTGGTAACACTCCTTATACTCACACTGCCCTCACAGTGGATCACATCTGGCCACCAGCAGGTACAATTCACTTTACCCCACTGATACAAACTATTTTCAGTGATGTAGAGAATGACACCACATTTAATTCATTTGCTCAAACATTCTCCCTTCTGGAAACTGTCCACATTTGCCTTGAACTGATCTTTTTAAAGCAGATTACCAGGCCAGAATAGCAGGCACTGTGGATGGATTTGGCAGTCATAGGTCTGTGATCAAAGGGTACATTTCCACAGCTCTGGCCCTGCTCAGTACAGAAGAACTTGCTCAAGGAGCCAACTTACATGGACCCATCTAATGAGGACCTCTCATGTCCTGTTAATGTGACAGAAGTTGGAAGGGAAGCAAGGACTGAGCTGAGGATTACGGAAAAAGAAAGGAGAGCTCTTAGCTTTCATGGATTAATCGAATTTGTGAAACAAAGCATGACCAGAATATTTTCATGAGTGGTCACTTGGTGTCTGGCCTGAGATTTTTGGCAACTGATTTGAATAATGGTTTATCATTTACAGTTTAATTAGTAGGAAAATTGTAGGACCTGGTAAAACATTTAAAGTATATAGGTTGTGCCAAAACTGAGCATGTAATTTTGACCTTCTTATTTGGGTATTTTAATTCTTCACTTCTAAAAATTTTGAATATTTCTCCCTATTTCAAATGTGCTGCTGTGAAAATAAATTAATAGGTACCTGTGAAACTCTCAGATATTTCAAAATTTTACATGGGAAAAGTATGCATACTACACTAACTGTGGATAAAGATCATATGACAGAGAAAGTCTGGCATTATGATAGAGTTACTCCATTAACCAAAGTGGAAAAATCAAAGTAGTGAAGATAATGAAGACTACATCCAGTGAGATGTGGCAAGCAAGCATTCTCTGAAAAAAAATCAAGGGGGCATCTAATTACAGTTTGATTATGTCATGGTGTACTAAATGGGCTAAAGTGGGATTGAACAGCTGCTTTAAGACTTCCTAAAATATCATAGCTTAATTTACCTGCTGACTAATATAATCTACTTCTTTGGTTTTTTTATTTTTAAAATATAATACTAAAATGTAGGTAAATGTAAGTTTCAGACGGAAATGAAAGACATTTAGACTAGTTCCATATGTTGTAACATTGTGGCTTGAATTATATTGATGAAATACACTGGTGAAGGACATCAGCAGTGTCTGCCTGAAGAAAAGGACTGTAAGCCACAATTGACACTGAAAATTCTGTTTGTCCATACATGCTTTTAGGGTAGCAATAGGTTTCTCAGACTATACAGCCATGTCTGAGGTTACAAGTCGATACTTTGGAATCCCTTTTGTTTAGCTTCCCTTAAATATTCTGTCAAACAATTTGTTGCAGCTAAAAATTTATGAGACTACTAAGCAGCATTTAGAGAAGCATGTTTGGGATGGAGAACTACTTAGCAATACAGTTCAGATTCTAAAATTATACACCTTACATAACCAGGGAACAAAAACCTTCAATTATCATTCAAATGTCTTTAACTTTGAATGCCAAGTGTGCCAATACTCTGCTTGATCAGAAATATTTCTAGAAATATTTCATAACATTGTATCTGAAAAAACCCAAGAGAGTACTCACAAATGTTAGCTCTCAAGGGTAATATTTATAGAAAAAAAAGAAGGAGAGTAATATAGAGATAAATGCACCTTTTTGATAATTACTAAGGTTTTTATACAATTTAACTCATTACATTTTTCTACAGGTTTTTACTGAGAAAAAAAACTGGTAGGTAGTTTAAAGGCCAAAGTCCAGTGCAGTTCACTAACATGTTATCTAAGTCCTTTCACTAAGGAGTAAATTAACACCCATTTCTTTCAAAAAAAAATCTACAAGATGCTACCAAAAGCACCAGCAAGGTATCCACATGTCAAGCAGATGGAAGATGCTCAGTGAGACAGGGTCATGCATAGATACAGGGAAAGTTTCCTGGGAAACTTTCCTTCCAGGAAGTTGTAGTGTAGGTAACAGCCACATTTTCTGGCTCTTATCTGACTGCCCAACCTGCCCTTTGCATGCTGGCACCTTGCCTTCCAGCTGTATTCAGAGCTGGAGTGAAGGTGTGTGACACTGATCTCTTCTTTGCAGTGACCTGTGACAGGATCCAAGGGAATGGCCTGAAATTGTGTCAGAGAAGGTTTAGCTTGGATATTAGAGAAAGGAAGGTGAAGAGGGTACTTGGGCACTGGAACAGCTCCGCAGGGAAGTGGCCACAGCACCAACCTGGCAGAGTTCAAGGAGCCTTTGGACAATGCTCTCAGGCCACTGGTGTGACTCCTGGAATGTCCTGTGCAGGACCAGGAGTTGGACTCAATGATCCTGGTGAGTCCCTTCCAAATCAGCTTATTTTGTGATTCTCTGACTATGTGATAAGAGCAAGGTGACCTAGCAAGAGAGAAGTAAATGTGTCTCCAAGTCTCTAATCATGAAACTCATGAAGATGAGGATACTAATATGTGGGAATTGTCTTATCCCATTCAGAATAACCTACATCCTTGCCATCACATGTTTTTGCTCTCTTCAGAGAAGATAAACATTACTGGTAAAGAAAGAAAGATGAAAATTGACCTGAATGCCATCCACTGATGGACACAAATAACAGCTTGGAGGTTTTTTGCTTACTAGTGAAGGGATTTGGTTAACCTGTTAATAAATTGCAGTGTTGGTGATTCTATGGTGATAGGAAAAGGATGATGCTTTGAAAGTTCTGAGAATAGACTCTGGACAGCTAAGAAGAGAACGTTTAGGAGTCTCTCTGTTTTAGAAAATCTGCTTTCAAAGAGAACTATTTGTTTTGTTAAAAGCTCTTAATTAGATTTATGATTCCACTACTAAAGTGAAAAGGTTAATATGATAACATTTACTGCTACGGATATTGATAGCAAAATGTACATTCTAATTTCAGATTATTCCCCCAGGTAACTTGATTATTACTATTAATAAATTGCAGGCTTTATTGGAATTTTAACTGTTCTATTCAAAAAGTTAGATTAAAAAAAATTAAAAAACACTGCTGAATTTTATTCATGCCTGTTGCTTCATGTGCTATGGCTGTTTTGTAAAAATTACATGAATATTTTGGAGTTCCACAAATTTCTTTGTATTTCATGTGTTTCCATGGCAATAGACTAAATCAGGACATTCTTAATCACAGTATATGGGAAGCTACAGCCAATTTTGAAAAGCTGTGCTTGATATAATCTTTCTGTACCAACTGTTACCTTGAAGTCAATTATGGGTAATTATTAAACTTGGTGAATAAGAGCATTAAAATTTAAGTGGTCCAGGGGGACAGATCAATGATAGGAAAAGCAGGAACTGGTAGCATTTTTATGTACTGATTCAAAAGCAAATATTTATGTCTTAATCTTTAAAAGATTTTGTTCAAATCTATCTTTGTAAGAACTAGCCTGAATCTGCCTAACCCTCTAGGGAACTAAATTTACTTCAATTTATGTGGGCAAAGCCACCTGCTTATGAATTCCTATCCCAGCTAACAAACCTTTCACCAATATCAAGCCAAAGACCTGGAGGCCAGGAAATATAATTTTTGAATGTGGTGTTTTTTCATCTTTCACCCTGCTTTCATATCTACAACAACACAGGCAAAGATACATCCTGTTACCGGGAAACTATGGTTCAACCCTTTACATCCAAAAAGAAGGAGATGAAGGGGATTATAGTCCTCTATCAGCAATATTAAACTATTGAAGGACCTCATTTTATTTTTTACAGGTGAAATCAATGTGGCAGCAGCTACCCTGAGTGAGGAGGAAGCACTGCTGAGTGCTTGAGTTTGAAGAAGGAGGTGCAGAGACAGGGCTCCCACAGGTGGTTTTCCCATGCAACACTTATTTCCAACTGATGTCTAGAGACCAGCTGCACCTCTTACAGGTCAGTACTACACTGCAGTGTTACCCCACTTGCCACAGCTCAGAGGATAGTTGATACTTGATCGGTTTGAACAAGCAACAGTTTTCAAAGGAGAAACTGTGAAAAACTGTCCTAAAAAACCTGACAGTCTGACATGAAGTCTGAGATTTTTGAGCTTGATAATTAAATTAATGTTTCCTTTCCAGTCATGAGACACAGAACTTGAATAACTGCATATAAAAATGGGCAGAAGCATCTCCTAAATGCTTATTGTCCAGTTCTTCCCAGATGGATCTGTGGGAGAAAGTTGGCTTGTCCACCAACAGGCCAAGCCTGACTCTTTAGGGTTGTGAATCATGATGAGAGGTAACCATTTATACAGGAAAACAGTGCCACAGACACTGCTAAAATCCTTCTCCTCTTTATTTTTCCACTGATTACCTTCATTTCACCCACCTCTACATCAATGCCTCAGCTATTAGGATTTGACACTTGTTTCAGAGATACTAGTTCTACTCCTTGGCAGGATTATCACAAATGTTTGTAACAAGCATTATAAAACCTAAATTCTTTTGGGATTTGAGCAGAGAAAATGGAATATACTAACTGTCAGAGACACCTACAGGATTTTTTCCTGTGCTATCAGGATTCTTTGAGGACACTGAGAGAGCAGGCTGGAGAAATTACCTGATATGAATACATATTTGATTAAATAGGTTAAAAAGGGTTCCAGACTTTCATTTCATTTGCATTAGAAGAGAGCAAATTCCAATGAACTCCTGACCTGATGTTAGGTTATGGCATGGAGCAGGTTAAGCTGTTGGACATATGTTGCTATGAACATATTATAAGTTTCTCTGTGTGTAAGCCTTCTGATCATTTTCCCATGGGAGAACATCCTTTTGCTGTCTTTTACTCTGTATAAGCTTTCTGTAAACAAAATATCTGTGTCTGTTCTTCAAGGACATGGAATTGGTTGGCCTCCTCCTACCTATGAGGAGAAAGAGCTGAAATTACTTTATCTTTCTGATATTGTAAACTATTCGGACACATTTCCCTGGACGAAGCAGCAGCAGGAGCATGGAATGCTCTCTGCTGAGCAGATATAGAAATATATTAGAATTATGGAGTCATTTTAATAAATCATTTTAGCCTTCTGAAATTATTGTCAAGAGTCCTTTCTTCTATGTGTGGACCACGACGATAGACATACATGATATAATCAAGTACATCTAGTTGAGTTCTCACAGGGGATAAATATTTTTGCTCTCTGAAGGAAGGTCATATGCAGTCTCAAGAAATTTGCAATTTCCAATGAAGAAAGGCTGTGAAAGACAGTTTGAGGGAACACAGAATGTTGATTTCCAGTAGTCACAGAAACTCTCATTGTCTCTTCCACAGAGTATATTTTATAGCTTGAAAATTCCTGGGCCTTAACCCTCTGAGCTTCAGATGAGAAATCTTATGAGGAAAAGATGAGAATGAGAAAAAGGCTTTGAAGAATATACTTTCTGCTTAATACTGCTATATATCATAGAACTACAGTTCAATGTTGGTATAATGCATAACTATATAAATTGAAGGCTGGGCCCCAAAAATACCAACTTTACTCATAGAAATGTTGCTTTGATTAAAATAGAAATTTAGGTCCTCATCCTGAAGGACAGACCTGTAACGGACTTTCAGTGTCCAGAAACTCAACTATCGGGTGTAGCTATCCACCAGAAAAATAAATATAGAGCACAGAAAGTGTATTTAAAATTCACATTGGATGAATTTCAGATAGTTTGATTTTATCTGTTTACAAATAATATTAATTTAAAAATTACAAAAAATTACAAAAAATACCTTCATTTTTTAAACTTTCATTTAATTTATTTACCAGTCCTAATGCATCACAAGCAGTTTTGAAGTTGATACTTCATAAGCAGTCACAGAGCTTCCCAAATTCATTGCTAATGTTCATTGTAATTACTACAAAAACTATTAAGCATGCTTGAATGGGAGAGTATCACTAAGCTTTCCCCCTGCAGAAAGACTTGCTGTGACATCTGGAGCCTGGTTTAGAGTCTGATATCATTTACTGTATGATAGACTTGTCAGCCTCAAAATCAAGAAATTCACATCCTCTTTCCCTTCCAGATACTTTCCAAGCAGATTCCATAAACGATATTTCTCTCTGAAATGTTTTCATACAGTTTTTCATCCTAATTTCTCCTCCAGCTATCCCAGCCTCTCAAAGTGGATTCTCTGCTACCTGTATCTCTTTTCCTTGAGAAGAGCTTCAGCTGCTGTTATCCTGAATCACTTCCCAGCTGGTTTTATAACTTGCTTTGCCCCCACCAACACCTCTCTCTAAAGGAGCTGCATCTCATAACACATCTTCCTAAGACTAGACCCTAGGGGGACCCAGGCTGTGCTGTGAAAGATATGTTCTAAAGATTTACTAGAAATTAAATCAGGTGGAGGCAGGCAAATAGGAGGATGATAATATGGAACCATGGTTATGCAACAGAAGACTAAAACAGATTAAAAACAAATATACAAAGAAAGCAAAACACCACAAGGCATTAATTAGTCAAACAGACCTGGACTTTTCTATAAAGAACTTCCTAAAATACATTTTGGGGGAATGGAGTAAAACATTTTTTATCTAAAATAGGACAGGGAACTAAGGACTATGGCAGGACTACACCTGGAATTCCCATCCATGAACAAACATCACTTTCCAGTTGCTGGAATACACTGCTATATATTGGGGTGGGATCAAGGAAGGGATTAGAGATGCACTTAAAAGAATAAATCCTTCTCATGCTAACATAGGGTAGTAAAAGTGTTGGTTTGTCTCTGTTGACTGTAAAGGCAGACCACAGCAATTAACTCAGGTGCTAATTCTGTATCTGTATTGCAATATAGAAAGTAAGGTGAGCTGAGTGTCTGGGATTCTTTTCACTGTTTTCAGGACATTTCTTTAAACTCCTTCCAGCTATTTCATATTCAAAAATTCTTTCTTATTTCAAACAGAATTAGAAGGGAACAAAAAAGATTAAGTCAGAGGAAAATCGTACTATTGTGTCATCTCTAAATACATATTTTTGTATCAGTACTAAGGGGAACTTTCTGAAAGTCTTCCCTTGTTTTTACTTTATAGTTTACAATCTTCTTCTAATCTTGTGATATTGAAGATTAGGAGATTAAATTGTCCATATTCAGGTAATCAGAATAAATTTAATTAAGCCCATTATATTTTTCCTCCTTGCATAAGGCACTTACAACAGATCTATGCTTTTCAGAGATCAAGGAAGGACAAAAGACTAGGGAGAGAGAAAACAGGTACCAAGTCATTTCCAGGCACATCACTGATAAATAATACATTTAAGGGAAAGGTATATTTATTTTTCTATCATGATGGTGTTCTCATCGTTTTGATACAGCATGCACTTATGCAATTTACAGAGTAATTTTATGGTTGTTAGGAGAGATGAGATAAACCTGATGGGAAAAAAAGGGAACACCAAAACTCTTCCCAAAACTCAGTCTAAATGCTGAATATTATCTAACCATTTATATGGTTCTGACATTATATATTTCAACTGCATGAAAGGATTACCCTTTAGATCTTAACCCACTGATTCCCTGTTAGATTGATCAGATTTTTTTACTCACTGAGCTGTATAAGAGTAGCTATGGCTCTTGTTTTCAGGTCTTGGACATGCTGTAGTTCTGTAAATGTGGATGGTGAATACCTGTAATAGCAATGACCCATTTAATGGGAAAAGAAAGGATTAACAATGAGACCTAGAACATGCCTTTGGGGGTGATAAACATCTACCATATTTCTCTCCCTTTACTATCTTATAGGAAGAAGCAGATGCAGAATGGTTAAAACTATCATCCCCTGTACAACATCCTCATCCTGTGGCTAGCACATGGTTTGAAGTCTATGACCCACATGAATAATCATTGCTTTGGCCCTTAGTATTGTGACACACTGTCAGGAAAGAGAGTGACATCAAAAACAGCCCTTCCTCCTTTTGTCCCTTTAGGGTGTCCTCATGAGCAAATATAAAATCAAAAAGTAGCACAGCAGACTGAATGAGGAGTGAAAAGCATCAAGAACTCCACCCACAGAATTCCTCTGCACCTGGGATGAGGAAAACCTGGCTGTGTGTACAGACTGGAGAGTGAGAGGCTGGGGAGCAGCCCTGAAGAAAGGGACCTGGGGTCCTGGTCAGTGGAAAGTTAAAGATGAATCAGCAGTGCCCTGGCAGCCAGGAGGGCCAACCCTGTCCTGAGGGCATCAGGCACAGCATGGCCAGCCAGGCAAGGGAGGGGATTGTCCCATTCTGCTCTGCACTGGGGTGGCCTCACCTCCAGTGCTGGAGGCAGTTTTGGGCACCTCATTATAGTAAAAGAGATTAAGCAATTAGAGAGTGTCCAAAGGAGGCCACAAAGCTGGTGAAGGGCCTTGAGGAGAAGCCATGTGAGGAGCAGCTGAGGTCACTTGGTCTGTTCAGCCTGGAGAAGAGGGGACTGAGGGGAGACCTCACTGCAGTTACAGCTTCCTGTGAGGGGAAGAGGAGGGGCAGGTACCAATATCTTCACTCTCATGAACAGTGACAGGATTTGAGGAAATGGCACAAAGCTGAGCCAGGAGCCAGGGTTAGGTTGGATATCAGGAAAAGGTTCTTTACCTGGAGTGTGGTTGGGCACTGGAACAGGTTCCCCAGGGAAGTGGCCACAGCACCAGCCTGACAGAGTTCAAGAAGCTTTTGGACAATGCTCTCAGGCACCTGCTGTGATTCTTGGGGTGTCCTGCACAGGGCCAGGAGTTGGACTCAGTGATCCTGATGGGTCCCTTACAATTCAGCATATTCTATGATTTACCATGCATCAGGATCTCAGAAAGGAACTTTCTACTTAAAGACTTAAGTAAAAATATAAATCTCTAGCAATAAGTGAAACGTGTAAGTAAGATGTTCATCACTGGTGTGTTGCCACAACTGGAAGAGCTGGATAAACATTGTTGTCATCTTTCCCTCTCAGCTTGGTGCAGAAATATTGCACCTATATTACTGAACACCTGCAACATCTGGTTTCACCAGTCTCACTAATTTTAACAGCAATTGTGTGTACAATTCCCTCAGTAAGCAGCTTTGAAAAGTTCCCATTTCTGTGGGTAACACGTTTTTCCTGAAAGCTGAGTGTGTCCCAGCACACACAGATCAGCCAGCTCTGTTACTGGCTACTGTTCCTAGCAATCCTATCTGCTACAATTGGAAAGCACCCACCTAGAATTATGAACTGCATGGAAGATGATTTTAACATGCATTTTCCAGTGGATTTTTATGAAGTGATCTGAAGAGAAAACCATTAATTCAGCCAGAGATTAGCAATAGCAACTGCACTACTGAGGGCAGCATCAAGGATCCCTTCCTTCCCAGCAGCCTGGCACAGACAGCCATGTGGAACTCCAAAGCCTTTTCTGCATCTTTAAAAAGCCTTTCATTTTTCTTTTGTGCATGTGTCCTCAGTGTTTGGTATTATAAATGAGCAGCCTGTGACCAACCCTCCTCTTGGCACAGCTCTCGCGTAGCGCCGCAGAGCACCAGCACTGCCGGCATCCGCAGAGCGCCTTCTTCCCTGACCTGTACCCACCGAGATTACAGAAGCACATTATTTCCCTGTGCAACTCTTTCACCTCTCACTGCAACCATTTCCTACACAGACACAGAATTTATATAAAAGGCTTTCCTCAGCTTTCATCAAATCTAGGTTGCAGGCCTATTTCGTAACATTAATTCTCTCCCTCACCAACCGCCACATCAATTCAGTACTTTATAAACTATTTCAGGGATCCGATTTATCAGGCCTGACAGAGCTTCACACTGAAATAAACAGCACTGCCTCTGCTGAGCTCGCTCAGTGGCTCCTATTTATCATTATTTAATTCAAGGGCCTAAAATTCTCTGACATTATTAATAGTAAGATGAATCACTGGAAAACTACAGAATCTGTGACCAACGAGGCTGAAATAATCCATTTTGGTGAAAATGTCTACGTGGAATTGCATTCCCTGATGGGTAGCTGCTCTGTCATTAGCGACTCCATATGCATGGGTGGTAAAGAACTGAAGCATGAAGTCCCCAAAGAGTGGGATACTTCAACTGCCATTCTCTTCCCAACACTTAACACCAAAGCAGAAAATAAGGGAATGCAGCACAGCTCTAATGCCTCTGTCAGTTGAATTTAAATGTACTAATTTAATCCTTTTTGTACTTGATTAACTTTAACTTGTCTGAGGTTGAACTTTTGTGTTAACTGGACCTGCAAATCCATTAGTTCATTATGAGGACTGTATTACTTAGGCACCTTGATGAGAGATAATCAGCTGCCTGGAATGTATATGAGCACTTGCTGCCTTAATTTGGCACCTCATTAGTGATATTTTTCAATTTTGTTTAAATGAAAGGGATTGCACTGGGAGTTTGTCCGGGGTCTGCAATTTCCTTTATGAATAGCCAGCCTTATTCAGCAACTGTACAGCACAGTAAGAAGTTACGAATTACAGAATTTATTTAGTTCTCTGTCAGGAACATTCTGGGAACCTAAGGCAGCTGGAAAGGCAGACCCTGAACTCTTTCTTCAAGGTGATGAGTGCTGTCAGACCACCTCCCTGACAGAGGTGACCAAAGAACCTTGACAAATAGAGGTGTTTTGTAAAATTACTTTAAAAATTAAGGCTATCCAAAATAATAATAAAAAGCATCTCCTTGAAAAATATTTAATTTTTTTATTTCCCCTTCCAGAGAGGAAATTTCTAATTGCTGTTTTGTTATTCGCGATCATTCCCCTGAACTTTTGCAATTGACTTCCTTATTAGTGCCTGGACAGAAATTGTAACTTTTGAAAAGAACAACCAAGAACAAAGGACCAAGCAGACACAAAATTTCCCTCTGAAGAATTTCTGCGATTGTTCTTGTCCAGGGGATTACCTCCAAAACAATTAACTGTTCATCTGAGTTAGAACTCCCAGAGCTGAAATGCACACTTTCACCCTTGCCCAGGGTCTGTCTGCAGGCAAACGTCTGTCTAAATGACATAACCAGTTTGGCTTTCTCTGTTTTACAGAGTTTCCCAGTGCTACTTTAACAGCATGACATCCTCAAACACCTGCAGCATCATCCTGCAGTATCCCAGGGTGTGCAAACCCTTCAGCACCGTGTTAGGAGAACATTCTGGAATGTTGCAACACAGCTTCCCGTTATTTCAGATGCTTTGAACTGAAAATGTGCAAAACCAATATTAATATCTGAGGACCAATATACAAGGCAGGGGGCGAGCAAAGCCAAGGGACACACAGCACTGATAAGTCCAGTCTGTTATCAAACTATCCTTTGAGCAGTACAGCCACTCTGTGATATTTGGTCTTGTCTCTTGGAAGCAATGATTGTCTCCTGAGCCTTTTTATTTTGTAAAAAAATGATACCCCAAGAGACTATGATTCAAACTCTTTCCCCAACATCTCAAAAAAGTTAAGTCCTGGATTTTCATATCACATCCCACCACACTGGAGATCACAGAAGCCACAATTCTAGGTTATGTTTTCCAGATGATTAATCTGTGAAATATGCTCTGAGTGTTTCTACCAGGTCAGGATCTTTTGGTAAAATACTGAGATATTTAGTTTAATTATACATCTTCAGATGCAGGAAGTTGAGCAACATCAAGAGCTGTGATTTTTTGCTTTCTTTATAGGAGAAACCTAGGGAGTATTACTGAGAGGAAATAAAAATAGAGGCTTGGAAATTTCATGAATATACCAAGTTAGGCTCTGGGGATGTTTTATGTTCTCATATAAAAAGTATAATTACTTAAACTAACAACAACTTTTAGTATTGAGTCACTTTTGTGAAGTAGAATTAACTGAGGTACTGGGAACTCCTGTGTTCTCAAATATCATCTAAAGGAGAATTTCACCAGAATAGTTTGGGTTGGAGAAGCTCCTTAGAGATTACCCAGTCCAATGCCTCCTGCAGTCAACTAGATCAGGTTTCTCAGGGCTCTGTTTTTCCAGGGATGCAGTATTTACCACCTCTCTGGGCAATCTGTGCTAGTGTTTTTACACTCTCATTGGAAAAAATTTCTTCCTTACATCTACTCTAATTCTAACCTTTTTCAGTTTTATCCCTTGTCCTGTGAATTGTCTGCAAAGGTTTTATTCCTAAGCTCTACAGTTCATAATAATTTATTTGGTTTGTGCTGAATTTGGGGTTGAATCCCACTGATTCAATCCACCATCCATTCCTCCCCTCCTTGCTCCAGTCTGAGTTCCCTGAGCAGTGGTGTCAGATGTACAAAGGTGCAAAAAGCTGTAAAAGCAGAGCAAGAAGCACATCCAGGCACAGCATACAGTCCGGGTGTAAATCAACAGGTCACAAAGTCCCAGTTTATGATTTTCAAAACATTTTATTAATAGGGTTGCAAGTAGGACCCAATGTATTTATTAGCTATGTTTTCATGTGCTGTCACTATCATCAATTCAAAGAAACCCAAATTCCTGATATTAACAAATTATATATGGGAAACACCTTTGTGCAGTATAGAACACTGTTGAAGAACTCCATTTTGGTTTCTTATCCATAGGAGAATTATTATGGTAATAATGTGTAAAAGGTGGACTTTTGGCTTCAATTATGAACCACTGAATTCCCAAAAGTAGTTTAGCCTGTATGAAGATCCACATTCTACCTAATTTTAACCAACCAGTTCATTAATACTTCTGAGACTTACATGCAAACTACAGAGCCTTATACAATTTCTCTTATCACCAATTAGGCTAATCCCTCTCCCACTCTGGAGCTTTTGGAACATGTACATTAGTGGTAACTGCATGAGCAGTTTAAGGTGAGACAATTACTGTTAGTGCTGAAGCTCAGTGAATGTCTCAGTGAGCACAATTGTAACTATGTCTATTTATAAAATTCTCTCACTATTTAATTAGGGGTGGGATTTTTCCTCTCTTTAAATTTTTCTCTTAAGGAATGCAAGATTAACTCCTTAAAACAAAAGGAGGGAAGGGATTGTGTGAAGTTCCAGAGAGGATACCCACAGCAAGAATTTACAGGCAGCTGTAGCTACAGTGCAGTAAATTGTGCAGGTTTTGTCACAGCTCTGTCTTGCTATTATTCATAAAATTAGGTAGGGAGGGTTTTATTACCAAATAATTGCTTACAATGTTCTATGTCCGGGCAAAGGCATTCAGTTTGACACATAGCAGATCAGTCATCAACAAGGTGGAAATAAAAGGTTACAACATGGAAAGTATCTTGGGGTTGGTTTGGTCTGTCAAAGACCTGTTCTTCTGCATGTGAATCCCTGTTAAGTTGTGTGAATGAAGGAAAAGACATTTACTTCTTTTTTTGATGCATGTTCAAAACATATTTGGGTCTTTTTTCCAGTTTGGATAATATCACAATAGGCCCACCTTTTCCCTTGTACTAAAACAAGTAGTGCAGCTGTAATCTTATTAATAACCAAAGGTGGTTCACATCCAGTTCCCACTGTGAGTGCCCAGCTCTGCATGCTCTCCTGACCTGACTGTGGGCTGGGCATGTAGCTTGTTTTCCTTGGGATTGCTGAAGACCCCAGCACAAAACACTGTCCTCTGTCACAGACTGCCTTCAGATCAGATAGTCCAGTGACTGCTCCTATGGCATTATATCACTATGAAATAGGTGATCTTTCTGGTTAGTGGTTCCCTAACTACATCTGCTCTGAGAAATCAGTGATTTGAAAGACGTTTGAAGCCACTAAGTCCAGGTAAGTGACTTTTTGAACTCGAGTCGACTGATTTCAATAGAGCATTTGTGAACTGGATTCCATTGTTTCATTTCTTCTTCTTCTTCTTTCTACATAAGATGATTAAAAATTACTTTTCTTTCCTGCTTGGATGACAGTAGAAGGAAACCTATTTGTTTCACTAGATCCAAGTCTATTGCTGTGAGGTATTATTGTGACACCTTTATTCACAAAAAAATTGATTCCACACTTCAAGTGAAATTATTATAATCAGTGATAATTATGCTGATCATAAATAATAGGACAAAAGGCAGTCTACTGGCAAGAGTGCTTTGGACAGGTCCCATCAATCCATAATGGTATGTCATATTCGTACCACATTTTATGTTCAAGTATCAGCAGCATCCAGAAGCATATCAGCACCATCTCAGCGGCAGAATCCCTCGGTGCAGCAAGAAAAGGACATGAATTATGGATAACATATGAACTGAGTTGTTTTTGTTAAAATTGCATGAATATTCCCTGTCCCTTCTGTCTGCACAGCAGGTGTTGTCTGTCACTGCTGCTTCACTCCAGGTCCTGGCTGTTGGAGAGCACCTCAGCTTGCTCTGCTTTTGGCTGATGGCATGGCCATACACCACCCTCCTCACACCAGGACAATTTTCCAACACGACTCCAGCCAGGCACAGAGTCCTTCTCAGGATCATCCTAGTTCTGCACACCACAGATTCAAACACATCTGTTCATATTAGCCCGGGGGCCAGTTTCCCATCCAGAGTTGTTCTACACAAAGGTGAAAATTGTTCTACACAAAACAGTGAAAACTGTTCTACACAAAACAGTGAAAACTGTTCCCCATCCCACTGGGGGTGGGGGCGGTGAATGAATGGCTTTGTGGGCTTGCTTTGCAGGGTTGACCCACAAAATTGTTTTTTCTGAGAAAATCTTAGGAGAATTATCTTGTAGTATATTTAAAATAATAATTTAAGTCAATCTAATGAATGAACATATATGTGAGAGTAAAATATTAGAATAAAGTGTTAGAAAGTAAGCTGAATATAGAATTATTTTTAACTTTTCAACATTGTTTCCATTTCTTTAAATAATTCAGCCAGCAGCAGACACTTGTAAAATTCCCCTGTAGGACTAAGGCTGGTTGTCCCTGTCAGATTTAAAGGATCTGGGAAAGAAGCTACAGGCAAAGAGGGAAAAGAATTTCAGTGAAAGTCACAAACCATCAAAAGCTACTTTGGTTGTAATTTGGAGTGAAAAAGGAGAATTACACAGAAAATACTGTAGATTTCATGTAGGTCTTGAGATTTTGTCAGAAGCTTGAGACAAGCCAAAGTATTAAGATGAAGTTAAAATCTGTGATAAAATAACATTAATTGAAAATTGCATAATAACTTTGTGGTTAATTACATTTTTTTTTAATTTCAAACTCTGCTTTTCATCCTTCTAGCCAAAATAAGTATGAAATTTGTGTTTGAAAGTAATTTGGGCAAACAATGAAATTCACAGAGTGGTTTGCCTTTGGACTCGATGGTCTTAAGAGTCTTTTCCAAACTAAATTAGTCCATGATTCTATTCTGTAAAATAGTTCATGTCACCAGGGACTTCTGGAGGTCACTTATTAGTTAAAGGGCTAAGAAAGATCAGAAAATAGATACCCAACATAAAATATTTAATTTCACTAAAAGCTGGAAAAGACTGAGATGTTTAGAGGAGTCCTACATAGGCAGGTGAATGGGTAACATAATGGCAGATAAAATCTCTGTTGAAAAATGCACAGCAATGCTCACTGGGTAAAATAATTTGAAGACATTATTGCTGAATTACAGCTGAACTTAGAATTACAGATGAACTTAAAAACTTAGAGGGGAGAAATAAAGGTAATGGGAACAGGATACAAAATAGTAATAAATCTATTATTTTCCTAGTAGAGAAAAGAATGATGAACTTTCACTTGGAATTCCATGCTCAGCTGAAGTCATCCTATCATGAAAATAGCCCATAACCATTAAAGTTACCCAGACCTGAAAAAGGAAAATGATAAGTGACATGAAGAAATTTCTGTATAAGGCTAGAGAGAAACTACTAAATTTTAGTTAGAAAGAGAAAACAAAGACATTACAATGAAATAAAAAATAACTTTTCTTAATGGGCTATTATTTACCTAATCAAATTATGAAACACATTTTAAGTATATGGAATTAAGAAATTGAATAGAGTTGTAAAAGGATTTAAGGCAGTGTAGTGGTTTTGATTTACTAATTTTAGATTTTTTTAAATTTTGATATTTTCTTAATTAATGTATTATTGAGTGTGGTGGTTTCAGTGTTGGCTAATTACTAGTGTACTTTTTTGTTATGAGATAGGATTAGGAGAAAGGTAAAGTAGGCTTAACACTTTAAAAGGGTTTAAAGAAAAGTTTTATTAATGGTAATTAAAAGGAAAAAGTAGTAAGAATTAAAACAAACTCTTTAGAACGCTTTTCTTTCTTCTACAACTTTTTCTTTTCTATTGACAATGTAAAAAAACCCAAAACTTAAAATTTATAGTTAGTTTATTATTTTTAAAAGAGTATATATTGAACAGGTGCCAGGCCTCAAGCTACATGTAAGTACACTCGGTGTGAGACTTGATATTGACATTCACCCGTTCTTCGCTGAAACTTAAGAGGAATGTATATCCCATGGCATACAATTCACAGCACCCATTCTGTTCAGGTTCTCTCATTACACTAAAGATAACAGTATTGAAATCAGGCTGAATAAATACATTTACAAACAGCTGAATTCTTAGGAATTATACCTAATGGCAGAAAAATGAGAGAAGGCAGATTGGGCCACTAAGGCTTTCCCTCAGACAAACCCTATCCCATGCCACATCATTCTTGTACAGAACACAGACAGGAATGTCTTTGTCATAGCCCTGGCTTTTTTACTCTCTGGGCATGAGGCTCAAACTTGGGACAAATGACATGCGAAAAAATAGCAGACACCGTGTATAAGGGATGCATCTCCTCTCACCATCCAGGCACAGACACTGCCTACATCTCCCCAGAGGAAGTTCCCATTGTGCATTATGCAGAACAAGCTCCTATGAAATCATTCATCTCACTTCACTGGGGCCGTACCATTAGGAAAGAATATTCAGTTAGTGGGAAAAATCAAGATTGCTCTGGGCAAAATGAGCAACTGTGGAGGTTCTCATCTCCTCCTACTGATTTTCATGATGGGATAAGTAACCCTGCACATGCCCTAATTTAGCACTCAGATGCCTCAATGCTTTTCATGACCAAATGTTCTTCAAAACAACTATTATTTCCCCTTTTCCGTGTGCCTATTGTTTTGTTTTATTTTTCAAGCCTCTACTAGTTACACCTCTGATTCTTTCCTGTTACTTTGATTTCCTCCACCCGCTCACTCTACCTTCAACCACCATCACATCCATTGTTTCTTATCTATGCTGTTTTTCCATACATCTCTAGCTCTCCAAATTCCTTGACCTAATCTGTGGTCCATACCTTCCTTCAATACCTCCTCACAAAGCACTACCTGTAAATATCTGCCTGCAAAACAATGCCAGCAGAGCAGAAGCCAGTAAACAGAAAGATGAACAAAAATTATGGAGAAACACCAAAGTTTGAACGAGCAATATTATGCAGCCATTTTGCCTCTCCTCCATCCTGCCTGGTCCCAAAATAGCTTTGTTCACTGTTCCTGAGCACTCCCTTTTTTGTCAGAAAAACATCAGAGCTTCAGGTTCTTCAAATACACTCAAGCTGCTTTGCTTTCCAGTGTAGCACTAACATTAATAAGTCAGTGAATATTGCATAGTGCTAATGATTTTTTACAAAATAATTTTTTAATGAACACAACTCTTATTTTCTCATGGTTTCCAATAAGGAGTCCTAGAATGCTTAGCAATGCAGGGACATTTTCAGGTTATGTTTTCTGATCAGTCTGAAACCATAAACTGCTCTGCTCTGAGCTGGTTCTGCATATAGTAGGATTAAGGCAAAGCAATTCATACTGCTCTACCTTTAATCTATATCAACAGGAGGGCCAATTTAGTTTGTCTAGGGCTGGTACTTAAAAAGTCTGATAGATGTAACCTGTGAGAGGCAAGCAAAATAAGAGCAAAGAGGATATAAAAAAAAAAGGAAAAAAGGTAAGAATATATGAGAGAATTTTCAGGTTTGGGGAAAGGATATATTTGAGTGATGTGATGATGCTGTATTTTGTCTCCAGATTCTAAAAGACTTTTTTATATTTTTACAGTAATAGGCCAATGACCATGAATTGCTTCTGCTTGTAATAAAAAAAAAAAGTCTTATAATTTTTATTTATTATTTTAAACCATTTTCCTATTGTCAGTGTGAAAACATCACTTTGGTACTAGAGAAAGAAACTATTTACAAAAAAATTAATTTTTTTACAGCTTAATTTATTAGAATGCTTGCATCATTTTATTATGTTTTATTATGGAATCTTGCATAGTCATCTTTAATTCTTATGCTTTAATTAAACCCTTGAAATTTTAAAAAATTACATCCATTTTATATCCATATGTGTTAAACTTAATCTGGTTGCCATTTTAGCGGGTGGTTCTATGAAACATTTTTATAATGCTTCAACAAGGTGTTACTTTGTTTTGTTATTCTTGCACAGAACAACAGCAGGCATTTGCTAGCAACTCCACTTAATGGCATGGAGGCAGAGTTTGCTACTTCATCTCTTCTTGCTGAGGCAGCTCTGAGTGATATGTCCTCACCAGCTAGATAATGACAACTTATTAGACCTGTGAAAATTAATGCTATTTGTCTGGAAGTAATAGAAAGACAAGCCTGTGATTAAGTGCTCCACTTCCAAAATGCATCCTGTTGCAAAGGAGAAGAACCTCTTTGCAGCTGCATTGTTAAATATGGGGGATTTGCCAGGGCCTGAACACTGGAGCTTGCTTCTGTGATAAAAGTGCATAGTATAGGCAATCACACATCAGTGTTCAGACCTGTGCCCTTCCAGATTGTCAGTAGCCATAGCCCAGGAAGATAAAGGTATAAGTTGCTGTTGTCCTACTCTCTCAGATTCAAAATCCTAACTCCTAGTTCATTTCATAGGGGGTTTTGAGAGGGTTGTGTCTTCATCTGTTTTGTATAACTGTGATAAGTACTTAAACCCACTTTTTGGAGTGTCAAAACTGTCAGCTGTATAGACAGTCACTTCCTGGTACATCTCTGTAGCTCCTCCTGCTAGCCAGCCAGCCATAAACCATGAAATAAATTTAACCTGAGATCACACAGGTGATCCACAGAATACACATCACTATTTTAGCCCTAAAAACAATACATTTCTAGCATGCCATAGAAGCACAGAGATAATCTTGATTAGAAAGGACAGCTTGATGTCATGTAATCTAACCACCTCCTCAAAGAAGATTTAATCCTCCCAGCTTTCTCTGTCCCAATCAAATATCAAATGTTTCCATGGAAGGAGCTTTACAGTTTCTCCGGGCAACCTCTTCCAGTGTTTGGCCACAACCACAATAGATAAAAATGTCTTTTAATGCAAAACCGGGCACAGTGCTCCATTAGCTACCCAGAAACTGGAGTGATTCCATTGAAAGTTCCCTTCTGAAGAATGTAAGGCGTTACTTCAGACACCTGAGGGGTGAAATGCAGTTTATAAGTCATGTCTATAAAATGACACAAATGTCTTCTCCACTCAACCTTTCTTTGAGCGAGTGGGAGTTGGATCCCAGTGGTGAAAACAGTATCTGCTCCTAAGAAGCAATATTTATTAAATCATAAAATGAAGAAAGAGATTGTGTTTTTTTCTTTACTACTGATCTCAGATTTAATGCTCTAATTTTCTGTGGTGAGAACAACTAGAAGTCCCACAAGTAAGCCTTTGTCCATAAACCACGAAGTAAATTTAAACTATTACAGAAAAAAAATGGAGACTTTATCATAGTCCTTCCATCGCCCTTTTCCAATTTACTCAGTCTGTTTCCATATGCAACCCAAGCTGTTTTAAGGGTGAGCATTTTGTTCACTGTGAGCAGGTCTGGGAAGTAACCACGCCTCACTGCTCTTGACGCTCTTCAGAGGCTGTAATTGCCTGCCTGGGTGCTCAGACATTTGGAGCAGAGAGCTCTACCCCACACTTTCCCAGCACTGAACGAGCTAAGTTGGTCTGACCCAAATTGCTACTCAGCAATTTATCTTTTTAGCACCTTCATAAGGGATCTCTAATCTCTGACAGGAGATTGAATTAATTTACTGAAGTATGTGACCATACTTAACAACCTTTCTAACTCACTCATTTTCTGGTTTGGAGTCAAGATTTACATAATTATTTCTATTTTTGAGCAGTCAGGATTGACACATTTCCCAAATGCCTACATTTAGCCATTTTTAGCTTAAACTTGCCCTAGCTAAAGTATAGTCCTTCATCTCTAGCTTTTTAAGTACTTGACGGACTTTTGTTCTTCAGGGATTGCAAAATATAATTCTATCTAGATAGGCTAGCAGTCCACTGAGACCTTTAAATAACTATGCTCTGATTATATCAAACACATCTAGGGATCTTTAATACCCTTTTTGATGCTAGGCAATTTCAGGAATTACAAAAAATAACAGGTAACATAATTTAGAATTATTTTTTTCTCTAATCAAATGTGTCAGAAATATTAAAAAATTTCTCAGTTTGAAAAGTAGAAAGGAGATACTGCCTTTTTCCCTTCATTTTTTTCATCATTTCTTTAACTTTTTTTTTAGATGGTACCTGAAGGGTGCAAGGAGGTAAAAAGGAGGTTGCCTTTCACAAAGTGTGCATACACAGACACCCTTTCTCTAAATGCAGTATAATAATGCTGTTATTCATAGAATAACTATAATTTAAGTGCAGAGGATTTAATATCAAGGGGGAACTTTTAAAATGTAATAGACTATGTATAAAAACCCCAAGATAAGTAAGACAGTCCTTCTCAGCAAGCCATTAATGTTTCAAAAGGAAGCACACAGAAAACTGGTGGCTGTCACTGGCATCTGTTGCAGATCCTGCAGCCACATTGGGCAGCACCTGCAGCACTTCACATACTGGCAGACCACGGCAGATCATGTGGATCAAATACAGCTGAAAAGCATGCAGTATTACAGATTTTCCTGGTGCAGTAAAGTATTTAGTATTTTTCAGCACTTGTCTCCTATTGCCGTACAAAAGAAAAAAAAAATATAGTAAAGCTTGGCTTTTTTGATGTTTTTTTTTTTTTTGATGTAATTTCTACCTAAAGCAGCTTCAATGGTTCCACTCTTCACTTATGAAGTGCTTTCACCGGTGAACTTTATTTGAGCACGTGAAAAAGGCAGTAATATCTAATCTATAAGATGTTAATATCCAATCTATGAGATGTCCTTCATCCTCCAATCCAAAAAGCATCACATTTTTCAAGAAATACTGTCACCGTTTTTCCAGTTTCCTGCAGGACTGAATTGTAACCATTATACACAACAAGGCAGAATTGAGGTCCTAAAGATAACTGCAGATCAAATTTCTTACTTTCTGGTTAAATTTTGGAATTAATGCTTTTTAGATATACTTGACTCTATGAAATAAATATACATCTATCTATTGTTATATTTATATACATCAATATATTTAGCCAGAGACTATGTACATTTATTTTCCTTTCACATTTCAGGAACAAAAATTCTAATGAGACAAATTACTCTGTAAAGCTTCTTTGCATGGGGGAACAGAGCCAGATGCCAGAAATCACTGGGGGGGAAATTAACATTATGATGGTATGAGAGCACTTTAAATTGCTCTACTCTCCCAGGGTAGAAAAAGGAATTTAGCACTCTTTCTTTTCACTTCCATTTTTTCTCAGTCTGAAACCCTGGCTGCTTAACTCTGTGGTAAATAATATTGTATGTTAAATTAAAAAAAATTAAATTTCAGGCAAAAAAATACCATCAAGAAACAAAAACCTGTGAACTGGGAGATAAATATGGTCTTCAGCCTTAGTGTTGGCTCTCCCTCTGCCATTGGCAGACAACATGTGCATAATGAGAAAGGCAAGTAATGGAGAAGTCCATAATATGAAACAAAACCATGTCATTATATAGGACATTGGCAGAACATGGTTACACAATAAATTGGCAGTGTTCTTTCAGTTTGAATAAAGAATGAACACTTGTGCACTGTATTACAAAATTGATAAGTGCCTTCGAGCAAAAAACTTCTTTACAGATCCATTCTGCCATCTGTGATGTTATGTAATTACCTCTAAGGGGTTTTATTTTACTAAGGTTTATGTTGCTAACATTCATAGAGTATTTGAGGTCCTTATCTGCCTCAAAACTTGGGGTTTTACTGAATGAAAAGCTAAAGAAGAGAGAGAGAGAGCATCCAACAATTCCCCAGTAAATATGTTCTAAATGACATGTGATATTTGTCATTGTGTCACATTTCTGAACTTACCAGGTAAACACAGAGTCATGATCTAATATTTTAACATAACGGAAAGTTTGTCAATCTATTCTGTTTACCTTAATGCTAGTTCAAAGCCTATTGATGCACAAAGTGCAAATATGTCAGATGTAGAAGATTTGGTTCATTTGCATGTATCATAGCAGCAGCATAAATTTTTAAACTGTATTTACTTTCTTCTTTTTTTTTTTTTTTTTTAAAGTCTCAGAAAATGTCACAAAAAATGTTTCATTTTGTTTAGAATACCTTTCCAGGAAGACTTGTTCCCACCCCTCTGTATTGATGCTAACCTTCTTCAGCTTCCTCCAGTGCCTGCAGAAAGACGTGCTGGCCCTGCTGTGCCCTCACCACTGGCCAGAAGATGTCCCAGACAGAAACCAGCATGCCAGGTGTGCCACTGGGTGGCAAACAGTTACCAGGCAGAAGAGGAAAAGACATTTCCATGAAGCTCTGGGAGAGATATCATCACTGCAAATGTGAACATGGTGTCTCAAAGCATAGGTTTTTAAATGAGCCCGGAGTTTGATTGTTAGAGTGGCCCTATTAAAATTATCCCCCTGGTGACCTGAGCAGAGTGAATCATTGCTCTTCCACGTGCTGTCACCAGGCCAGGCCCTACAGACACCCCTTCATCCATTATCATGTAACAAAGGTCTCCAATGCCACTTGACAGATCTGATGACTCCACAGGATTGCAGGATGTGCTCTGAGCCACCGGGGATCCTGGTCTTGGACAGCAACCCTCTAGACCACTGAATACTTCAGGTTAAAACCTTCACTCCGTAAATTACACCTGGAACCTGATTCCCAGTTTGACAGAGATTAAGGCCTACCTGGAATTCTGATCTCCCGCATGATTAGTCCCCCTCACCCCCAAAAAATCACATCTTAAAAGAAGTTTTCATCAGAAATATTGAAACAAACACAGTATATTCTTGCTACTTGACCAGAATCACCGACTTAGCTTCTCTGTAGCATCTCTGGGGTTTTTTATATTCTCCAGAGAATAGGGGAGCCAGTTCAGGCTTTAATAAGAAAAAGTACCTATATTTTGGATGAAAGATTTTAAATATTAATTTTTCAAGAACTGGTATTCTTAATAATTTTTGAAGAAATGGGGAAAGGAGAATAGAGAATGACAAGAATTTAATCCGAGAACAAAGTGCACATGATGTGTACAGCGTTAAAAAAACCCTTTAACCACACGTGTTACAAGTTTCCTAGAATTTACTACAAAGAGCTCTTTTCTGCTCTGCTGTATGATACAGGGATGGAAAGACCAATTTCCTACTTGGCTTTTTACTGGTAGGACCAAAAGCAGTCTTTAAACCCATATGCTCATCCCATCAGAACATGATAAGCCAATGTTTGGCCTACCTTTATCTTTCATTATATGTGCAGAACACCTGCCCAAGAAAAATGCCCACAGCTGAGACAGTATGGAAGGAAAAGGCAGACTGGGATCATGGGAATAAGGCCATGGTGTCAATCAACCTGTATAGAAGCCATGCTGAGAAAAGTGACAAAGGGCAAAGTGATGAATATCTGTTTTTGGAACCAGGTTGGGTTCATGAAGGAAGCTGAGGCTGTTTCAAGGAAGAGAAACAAAAAAAACTTCAGCAACTAAGAAATATGTTGGGAGAGTGTAAAGCTAAAAATTATAGTAAGCCACTCATGGATTTAACCTGGGCATGTGGTCAATATTGCCTTATACTAGTGCAGAAATCTATCCATGGGCAGAACAAACTACTGAGACACCTTCTGAGTCTTCTCTGGCCCAATGGTCAATGGGAAAAGAACTGCTTGGAGCAGCTTCCCCAGGTGTTTCCTTCTGTTACCTTACTTTATGGTGCACATTCTGGAACACTGGGTTTAAAAACCCCACTCTGGCTTTGCTGGGTAGTCTTGATGGCTCCTTGTGAACTTTTTCCTTGATTTTCACTTTTCCCTCTCCTGCAGCTTTTCTTCAAAATCAGCAGGAAGTTTGTTGTCCTGTCTTTCATGGATGCTACACTTCAGTTCCCAGAAATTCTGTTTGCCTTTTATTAAACCCACAAGACGTGCAGTGATGCCAAGGTTTTATTTCCTAATGAGAGGAAGCTCCTTTATTCCTGGGCATATCTTCTATTGAAACACTGGTGTGTTTCACCTTTGGATAGTCTTAAAGATAGATTATTGTACCAACAATTCCCTAATTTTCAGCATAGACAGAGATTTAACTAGAATTAGTATTGTTGCTTTTTAAAACAATTTAACACCAATGCTATTTATTTTCTCTATGAATAGAAAATGGGAAAGATCTCACAGCCCATTAAACAAGCAGTTCAAGTCTTAAAGTATTGCAGTGAAGCACCCATTCTAGAGGAGCAGTGGGTTTAATTTTCACTGATATGCTAACAAATCTAAGGGTCTGGCAAAGCTTTTATTTAAGATTTTTTTGTGAAATCTCAGATAGGCAGCTCTTAGGTTGTTTTTGTGGGGTTTTTTAGGTACTTGTAAAATAACTTCAAGGACAAGGTGCTGACTATTGTGCTTTTCTTGAAGCAATGTTGCTTTTGTTAACCTGTAGTCAATCTGGGAATTAGCTTATTGCAAATTCTGCAATTCATAAGCAAGTTCTTCGGGCTGTAAAGTGCTCTGACAATAAACAAGCTGTAACCTCAGATCACTGCTTTGGTCTTACTTCCCAGCCAGACCTCAACAGCCATAAGAGTAGACTGTTGAACTTAATATCAAAAAAAGATTTACAGTAGCTCAGGACTTATTTCAGAATTTTACAGTTATATATTTTCAATTAGTTCATATGGATTTAAAAATTTGCTGACAGACTTTTTTGAATCAAGGAATGTGGCATTTCATTATGCACCTACACACATGTTGGGTTTGGTTGGAACTGTCCAAAAGATTTCAGAAGGTTTTTCCTGGTAATTCCTATTCTCACTTAACAGACTATGATGTCTCTAATGCTTAGAATATCTGGGAAAATTAACTAAATGGAGGCATGGCCAGAATCTTTCAGACAAATGTTTACCATCTGTAATACATAAAAAGCTTTCAGGGAGAGCATTTTGTTCCAGGAAGGTAAGGCAGTGACAAAACATCCACCACCCACACATAGAAAAGGCCTCAGAATGTTAGGATCTAGGATTTGGAAGACTAAATAGTAGTGGCCTGGCTATGTTGGGCAATTTGTACAGAAATCAAAAGGAGAGATATTGGCTGCCAGCTGGCTCGTCTCTGTTCAGCTGCAGGCAGAATGATCTCTTCTTAGCTGTTACCAAACACAGAAAACAGACCTTCCTGCACTGAAAATACAAGTGCCCATAGCTGGAGCTCAAGAAATAAAATCAATAGTCAGGTGGCAATGTCCAGGCCACTCAGTTTGGACACATTAAACCATATACCAAACTTTGGCCAGTGGGAGCTGCAGACTGCTGGGGAGGGATTCCCCTGAATAAATTAATCAGGTACATACTCCAGGATGAGCTGGCACATTATTCAGGCTCCACTGACAGCAGTCTCTCCTTTGACTGTAATAGCTCAGACATGTAGTTCAAAGTTTGACACGTATTTAGGGATATTTACCTGAATCTGAGTCCTAATTTTGAATTCAAACAACCAATGGTAGGGTCAGGACAGAATCAAAGAAAGCAGAGTTACTTCACTGCAGCTGAAGAGAAATTAGAAAATCAAGGGTGTGGGGAAAGCAGATGAACAATCTCAACATTCTTCTATTTAATCAAAATAAGAAGAAAAATGCAAAAGACAACTCTCCATTCTCCCCAAATCTGAGTGTTTTGATATCCACAGGCCACAGTTCAGTCACTGTATAGAAAAAATGCATTCAGCAAAAAAATGGAGGACCACTCCATATGGTAGAGAAAAAGTGACCTGTCATGTCCCAGAGAAATTATAAAACTTGTAATAACCTTACAGCAACTAGAAAATGAAAAGTGCACTCTCTGGGAAAAAGGAAAACCAGTGGTCCCAGGGATAAACTGACATGATTAGTCACTTCTGCTGCCTCTGAGTATAGAAAATCAGGGTGGTTTTTCCTTTCTTTTCAGTGTCATACTTTACATAAAAGGCAACATAATAATGAAAACATTCTGTAAGGTTGCTATTAAGTAAGATTCAAAACATTTTATACAAGTTGATAGATGAAAATGACAGAAATTAAAAATTATTACTTTTTTGCAAGGTTTTGGTTTTTGGTTGTTTTTGGTTTAGGTTGCTTTTTGGCTGCTTTTTGGTTTTCTTCTCAGCAGCATGGCATGCTGCTGAGATCCTATCTGTATCCCAGATAATTTTAACTTGGCTATGTGACAATTCCTGTACACAATATGCTCATGCTTTGCACAAATGACTATATAATGTTTCATTAAGGACTGTAAATACCCATCAACCTAATCACAGAAATGCTGTTTCAGTGATTTTAGGGCCATTTAATCTGGGCTATGATGGCAGGGATGAATAGCTTTATTTCATTAACAGTTGCCATTGCAATTACACTGAGGTAAATATTTTTGTGGAAAAATTACGCAGCCTTTCCTTTTGCCCTGACATATTTGAGCAATATAAGTATCCTTGTATGAAGAGTCTTTGCAAGTCATAGGAGTGTTTTCCTACAGAGACCTTTCTATATCAGCTTTCTGCTCTGCTCAAGACACCAAGATCAGCTCCAACCATGTCATGCTAATTTTTTGACCTCATTTGCATCTCTACTTGAATTTTTTGATGACCAAATTCTCTTTCCAAAATTATTCTCTGCCATGGGATTTGTTCATTCTGGCATTATTAGTCAAAAACAAGCTCTTCTGGTTCTCACTCTTTGTTGAAGAATGGACTAACTGAGGCTGCATATAGGTTAATTATTTTGACACTTGAGATTTCTTATGTTTGCTGTTTCAATCAACTCCATCACTCATATGAAGCCATTGCTCATCATAAAAATACTTGTAGGAAACACACTGAAGCAAGAAAAATAAGATTTTGCTTTCAAAAAAAAAATCAGATGAGGAGGGACTTCAGGCACATCATTAGAAGGTGTGTGGGGACAACAGAAAAGTGACCGGAGAAGGAAGCATTGTCAAAGGTGGTCATTTATCCCTGGACACCTTTGGTCATGCTTTCTGCATGCATAGTCTTTACTGTGGCTTTCAGGGAGTTTATAATAATTTCCAAAACATACATGTATTTAAATATGAATTTCAATCCTATAGCAATTCTGAAAATGGCCACAAACTATTATTTCAGAGGATTAGTTTGAAAATGAGGAGAAAGCAATCACTACCAGGGTACAGTATCACTGGAACAGGCTTTCTAGAGAGNGTAAGACAGACTCAAGTTTTGTAGATAGATTCAAGTTTTGTAACTGTAATGTAGCTCTTCTATACTAACAGAACTGAAACACTGAACTTGATAATAAAGTTTTGGGTTTTAAATAATTTCAGTAATAATCATAGTTATTAAAAAGTAGAGTTGGAAGAAACCTTCCCTTGTAACCATTCAACTATGATTTACTCATCCACTACAGATACTGTATACCTACAACACTCATGACCTACTTTTTTCCTAACTTTATCTTCTATAACTTTTCTTAAATCTCAAGTTCTCCTTTACAGTGGAAACAGCTTGGTGTTTTATGTGCTCTGTTTGCAGAAGAGGGAATAAGACATCTAATGAAGGGTTTAAGCCAATGATAGGACCATGTACAAGGAACTCCTTCAGCATCATTAAAAAAGGAAAAAATCTCCTTGATTTGATATTCACCAAAGTCATAGGGAGTTTTTATGTAGATTTCAATAGATAATGGATATGGTTATGAATGTCTTGAGTATATGCACAGCTAAAGCTACCCTAAGGCTTAGTATTAGATATATGTTGGGTTAGAAATTCTAAGTGCTCTTTAAATAATTACTTTATAAAACTACAGTAATACAGATAGGAAGATTTTAATTTCCACACAGAATGCTAACAATGAACTATATAGTGGCTAGGGAAAAAGAAAGTTCTTGAAAATAAAATGTGTCTTCAGAATTTGCTATTGGGACTTTATCCTTTAAAGAATCCACGTTTAAAGATTTGTGACCATGAGAGGTACTACTGATGACTTTGGCTGCATTTTTAATAAAGATAAACCTGTATATGGTAGTGTAATCAAAGCAGAGGGATACAGCATATTGATCTTACTTTGGAAAAGCTAATGGAGACAAGTAAAGCCAAGACTGAAAATGTCCGAGGGAGTAGTGGGGCAACTCTGTATCATATTAATAGGAAAACCCATCCACACCTTGAGTACACCAGGGAGGTGTTCCTACACATTGAGTGAAATCTCTTGGGAGGGTAATAAATCCTACACAACAAATTATATACTAACAGGTTCTTAGGGGAATTGAAATAAATCCTCACCACCGCTTAGAGTGTAATCTCCAGATCAGATTCCCATTCTTCTTTAGAGGAAAATAATATATTGCTTCTTATACTCTCTGCCAGCCAAATGCTATATATCAAAGTTATGAATGTAGTTGAAATATTGATCCTGAGCCAAAGTGAAACTAAAGGAAACTTTAATATGTTCCCCATATTAGAAAAAAAAAAGTTAAAAAATACTAAAAATATAATTTCTGGTCAAAGGAAATCTAGATAAAAATGGAAATTAAAATTGGAAACAGAATACACCCCTTGACACTTGTCTTTATTCCTGCAGGCTGAAGAATGAAAGCAACAAATTTGATTGTTTTACATAAACATCAATAACAAGAACTAAAGCATGGAGAAAAGATTGTTGCAGGGATAAAAAGCAGTGTTGTACACAAATGTGTTTAACAAAGAATTCTTTGAAAAATTAGATAGAAGATTCCCATTAAATGGCTGNTTGTGAAATTTCCGTGACTGACCAGTCTGGTGTTGGCACAGTCCTACTTGAAAGGGCAGACTGATATCTGGAAGTTCCTTGTAATCTGTGTTTCTATGATTCCATGCCCAAAATTTTAATTCATTATATATATATATATATAAAATATATAAAGTAAGACAGACTCAAGTTTTGTAGATAGATTCAAGTTTTGTAACTGTAATGTAGCTCTTCTATACTAACAGAACTGAAACACTGAACTTGATAATAAAGTTTTGGGTTTTAAATAATTTCAGTAATAATCATAGTTATTAAAAAGTAGAGTTGGAAGAAACCTTCCCTTGTAACCATTCAACTATGATTTACTCATCCACTACAGATACTGTATACCTACAACACTCATGACCTACTTTTTTCCTAACTTTATCTTCTATAACTTTTCTTAAATCTCAAGTTCTCCTTTACAGTGGAAACAGCTTGGTGTTTTATGTGCTCTGTTTGCAGAAGAGGGAATAAGACATCTAATGAAGGGTTTAAGCCAATGATAGGACCATGTACAAGGAACTCCTTCAGCATCATTAAAAAAGGAAAAAATCTCCTTGATTTGATATTCACCAAAGTCATAGGGAGTTTTTATGTAGATTTCAATAGATAATGGATATGGTTATGAATGTCTTGAGTATATGCACAGCTAAAGCTACCCTAAGGCTTAGTATTAGATATATGTTGGGTTAGAAATTCTAAGTGCTCTTTAAATAATTACTTTATAAAACTACAGTAATACAGATAGGAAGATTTTAATTTCCACACAGAATGCTAACAATGAACTATATAGTGGCTAGGGAAAAAGAAAGTTCTTGAAAATAAAATGTGTCTTCAGAATTTGCTATTGGGACTTTATCCTTTAAAGAATCCACGTTTAAAGATTTGTGACCATGAGAGGTACTACTGATGACTTTGGCTGCATTTTTAATAAAGATAAACCTGTATATGGTAGTGTAATCAAAGCAGAGGGATACAGCATATTGATCTTACTTTGGAAAAGCTAATGGAGACAAGTAAAGCCAAGACTGAAAATGTCCGAGGGAGTAGTGGGGCAACTCTGTATCATATTAATAGGAAAACCCATCCACACCTTGAGTACACCAGGGAGGTGTTCCTACACATTGAGTGAAATCTCTTGGGAGGGTAATAAATCCTACACAACAAATTATATACTAACAGGTTCTTAGGGGAATTGAAATAAATCCTCACCACCGCTTAGAGTGTAATCTCCAGATCAGATTCCCATTCTTCTTTAGAGGAAAATAATATATTGCTTCTTATACTCTCTGCCAGCCAAATGCTATATATCAAAGTTATGAATGTAGTTGAAATATTGATCCTGAGCCAAAGTGAAACTAAAGGAAACTTTAATATGTTCCCCATATTAGAAAAAAAAAAGTTAAAAAATACTAAAAATATAATTTCTGGTCAAAGGAAATCTAGATAAAAATGGAAATTAAAATTGGAAACAGAATACACCCCTTGACACTTGTCTTTATTCCTGCAGGCTGAAGAATGAAAGCAACAAATTTGATTGTTTTACATAAACATCAATAACAAGAACTAAAGCATGGAGAAAAGATTGTTGCAGGGATAAAAAGCAGTGTTGTACACAAATGTGTTTAACAAAGAATTCTTTGAAAAATTAGATAGAAGATTCCCATTAAATGGCTGGCATAAGCTGGCATAAACAGGCGAAAAAAAAAAAATCAAACTGGAGAGCAGGGCAGCGTTAACACTTGAAGACAAGCTCAGAAAGTGAGCAGGTATCTGCAAGAATGATTTTTGACTGCAAAAATGTTGTTAACTCATTCAGAGGGAAAGGTTTCCCTGTCAGAGGTATTGCAGCAGTCATCCAACAAAATCCACATCTTCTAGCTCACTCTGCTGTGCTGTTTTTGGCTGGGAAAGGGTTAATTTCCTTCACAGCAGCTGGTTTGGGGCTATACTCTGGGTTTGTGAGAAGGAGTGCTGACAGCACAGGGATGTTTTGATTATTGCTGAGCAGGGCTGACACAGAGCCAAGGCCTTTTCTGCCTCCCAGCCCACCCCACCAGCGAGGACACTGAGGGGCACAGGAGGCTGGGAGGGGACACTCTTGGACAGCTGACCCCGAGTGACCCAAGGGATGTCCCACACCATATGACACTGTGCTCAGCAGTAACAGCCCAGGGAAGAAGAAGGGGGGAGCATTCAGAGGGATGGGGTTTGTCTTCCCCTGTCCCCATTATGTGTGACATCCTTGCTGTCCTGGGGATGGCTGAACCCCTGTCTGTCCGTGGGAAGTGGTGAATGAATTCCTCACTTTGCTTTGCTTCTGTACATGGTTTTTGCTTTACCTGCTGAACTGTCTTTATCTCTACCCATGAGTTTTCTCACTCTTACTCTTCCAAGTCTCTCCCCCGTCACATCAAGGGAGAGATGTTCCAGACAAGACTTGACTATTTGGCTCCTTTGGCATACTGGCTCAGAAATTTAGATCAGGCTCTTGCCAGTGCTGTTCCCTGGATAAGGATAACAGAGGCAAACATGGTGATAAGTTATGCTCACACTTTCCATGCAAGTTTGCCCTTAATTTATTTCAAGTTTTTTCTTATGGTTTCCCTGCATGGCCTGCAAGTTTCTGTAGAAGGAGTACTCTTGTCCTTTTTGGTGATAGCCCTGAGCTAATGGGGGAGGGCAGAGGCATTGTAACCCTCACAATGTTACACACGGGGTGCTTTCTGGGGGACAATTAAGCCAATTCTTAGATTTCAGGATGGAATAAAAAGCCTTAGAACTACTAAAAAACAAGTTAATAATATTCAGAAAAAAACCTGTCTTGCCAGAAGATGAAATACTACAGGATAAAAGTGCATGTTTTAAAGTTAAGCATCAACAGCTTTGAAAAGCAAACAGCTATTTCTCCATCCCCCAGCAAAACCTGCAAACTGTGGGCTGGTCTCCTCTGTGGGGTTAACTGGAAACAAAAGTTGTTGCAGTAACAGATATGGTGCTTGGCAAAGCAGGACCACCTTTCACCCATTGCTGCACAAAATTTTTCACTTTAGAGAAAACAGCTGATCTGTTCTCATACAAAGAATTATGCTGGAAGTAAAGGACTTGCCTACAGCAGAAGAGAATTAAGAAATGGATTTCAAAGGGAATAAATAAGATTCAGCACAGGTGAGGTAACCCTCTATGGTCTCTCTTAGCACTTTGCTTACTAACAAGAAAAGAAGTTTCTAAAGATGCTGAAGGGTAAAATGAAAGTAGGATAATCTACTAATTGAAGCATAGAAGAGGGAAGGAAGGGAGGAAGGAAGGGAGGAAGGAAGGGAGGAAGGAAGGAAGGAAGGGAGGGAGGAAGGAAGGAAGGAAGGAAGGAAGGAAGGAAGGGAGGAAGGGAGGAAGGAAGCAAGGAAGGAAGGAAGGAA
>VXAX01003848.1:709657-793060 GCA_013399835.1 Leptocoma aspasia
GGCAGGGAAGAGGAGAGGAAGGAAGGAAGGAAGGAAGGAAGGAAGGAAGGAAGGAAGGAAGGAAGGAAGGGTGAATCACAGTCCTTCAGGAAATTCAGAAAATAAATACTACTCAAATGGTGCATACTTTAGGCTTTCCAGACAGGAAGTAACCAGAGCCACACAATTTAGAAATTTCTGTGTGTGAATAAGACTTTGGGCTTTGGATTTAGTGTGGCTAACACAAGCAGGATCTACAGAGCAAAGAGGGGCAGAAACTAACCCCAGACTTGTGGAGTCTTGACATCACCTGTCTAATTCTTCTATGCTCTTCAGGAAGATTTAAGTTTATGCATGGGGAGAAGGAAAGCTTTGTGGAAACATTAGGAGGCTAAATATTGTAAGATTTCTTGTCAATGAAGAATTTGCTAAGAAAATGCAGTAACAACAATGAAAGGATTGTTAGGTGGTAGAACATCCATTTCTATAACTAATTTTAGTGTTTAACAGAAAGAGTAAACCTTGATACTGGTACAGGCTTCCTTTAGGTCATTTCAGTCCAGCTAACATGATTCCTAACTTCAAGTTAACTAAAAGATGCTGGGGTACTGGTGATGCCCAGGTGTTTACTTGGCAAGCCAAAACCTGCTGTCTCAGCTGTTACATGTTCCCTTAACTTCACTAGTCCCAAAAATTGCAGTGAGGTAATGTGGTAGAGACAGACTTGGCTTTCTGCAGTGGTGGAGACACAGTTCTCTTCATAGTGACTTACAGAAGTCCAGTTGAAGATTATTACTCTTGTCTGCAGCTACTGTTTCCAGTGGGCAGTGACAGGCTAATCTCTTTAAGTTCCTTCCTCAGCCATTATAATTCTACTGACCTTTGGCAGAGCAGCTATAAAAATAGTTTGCAAATACTTTTCATTTGGTTGGTTTACTTGAGACTCTGGGTGGCTCTGTGTACTGTAATTTCTCTACTGTATTCATTCCCTACTGTCTAGCTTTGTCAAAGTTTTGTTGATCTCAACCTTCAAACCAGCCTTATGGACAATTATTGCAGCATTACCTCAGCTGAGAGGACTCAAAGTACTCCTCTGTAGGCCTTAACTCCAAAGACCTCAAGTTCTCAGAGATTAATATATTTTCAAAAATCAAATTGTCCCTTTTTCACTTCTCTCCTTAGCTGATTCTAACATATAAATAACTTTCACAAGTTTTATTTTATTTTCATCTGAGTAAAGGTTAAGATTTAGAATCATTCAGTTATTTAAAATATGTAGTCATAAGCCACATTTGTATTTATTATGAAGTTTTATGTTATTCTTTCAAATGTTCTAGTGTAATTCCAGGGCTTTTAGACCAAGGAATTTTGAGGGTTGGATTTTAGTAGAGCAAACATGTATATAAGGGGGCCACTGTGCACATTTGTGCTGTGTGTTTTTTACACCAGTAGGTAAGAAAATTGTGCTGCTGTTCACTTGCAATTCATTATTATCTATCCTCCTCCTGCCTCTTTAATATCTGTTCCTTAGAGTCACTAATGAATCATGCTCATAATTCCTTCAGTGTCTCACTCAGCCATTTTCCCTAATGAAAAGAGAGAGAAATGACAGATGATCTGAATGCACGTTAACCCTTTGTCATAGTTTAACCCTGGCCAGCACCACCCAGGCATTTACTTGGGGGCATGGGATGCAGGAGAGAAGGATAAAAGTGAGAAAACTTGTGCGTAAAGACGGTTTAACAGGTAAAGCAAAAGCTGTGCACACAATCAAAACAAACCAAGGAATTCATCCACAACTTCTCATGGGCAGGCAGGTGTTCAGCCAGGAGAACAGGGCTCCATCACATATAATGGTGACAAATGCCATCATCCCAGACACCCTGCTCTTCCTCCTCCTCCCCGCAGCTGTTACTGATGAGCAGGATGCACTGCGGGGTGGGATATCCTTTGGTCAGGTGGGGTCAGATGTCCTGGCTGTGTCCCCTCTCAAATCCTTGTGCACCCCCATCCTCCTGGGAGTGGGATGAGGTGGGGTGGGAAGCAGAGAAGGACTTTGTGTAAGCCCTGTTAAACCCCCCAGGGTTACCAGCACTGTTTTCCCCACAAATCCGGAACACAGACCCAAACCAGTATGGTGAAAAAAAATCCATTATCTACTGAACAAAAACATACATCCTTCCAAAGAGGTCCCTGATGCAACAGAGTTCAGTCGTTATAACAGTAGCACAATGCAAGTGAAAATTCTATACTTTTTAACAAACAGGGCTCCATCAAGACTTACAGAAGAACTAAAAAAAAAAGATCCTGGAGATGTAATATCTACCATCAGAATTAGAAGAGACTAGCTAAAAAAATGCTAAAATAATTGCCTCGCCAGTCTTTGCATTGCTGCTGTGACTTACTCACTTCAGAACAGAGCTGAAAATGAGTCTCTTAAGATTTCTAATTGGAAAAATAACGCTGGTAAGACTAAATACATTCGTTAACAATTTGTTATGGTCTGCCCTCTAATGGCTGCAAGCCTGAAATGGGCAGTAGGCAGTGAAATCGTGACTGTAACCTGCTAAACTTGTGGGACTTAAGTTTTGAGAGTACTTTTTGGGCTTTCCAGTTCAAGCACAACAACTGCAGCAGTCATGGAAGAACTGGGCTCCAGAAAGAGAAAAAGTGCTAAATTAGGAGCAGATGACTGTCAGCCTAAAGGTATTGACCATGGCAGTTCAAAGCAGCATATCTTTGTTAGTAAAGTACTTGCATAAGCTCAGTTCCATAACATCCTTGTTCCCTGCGCAGAATTTTCTGCCTTTTTGCAAACTGCATGTTCTTTGATCCAGTCCTAGATTTCAGTAGTCTAGTTGAATGAGTGAAAACTTTTTAAGGTCTCTGGGTGAATCTGACTGCAGTATGAAGGACCTCTTGTCAGATACAAAGTTCTGAGTTCTGAAAGGAACTGAAACAGCCTCAGGCTGCCCTGAAACTGGAATGTATGTGTAAAAAGCTGTTGAATCATCACCCTTTGCCCTCCTTGACTCATCCCCTGAAGAAAGAAATGTTTGACCACAGAAAGAATCTAACCTAATGCATGGTCGTTTTTGATGTATCTTATAAACCTAGAGGGAATGCTAAAATGAAAGCTTATGCTGTCCTAATCAGAGAGAAGTTTGTGGAAAATATCTATTGTCATGTGCTAACAGTTTTAAATTATTCTTTCATCTTTTAGGAAAGAAAAGGTAGAAAATGTTCATGAAGATGAGTATCAGTGAACTGATACACTTCCTATAGGTGGCCTTATCAGAAAAACATAGTGAATTTCCATAGGAACTAAATAATAAATACATGCTATGCCTTTTACACTGGCTTGCTTAGGCTGAAATTGTGTATTTTTGCTTATGGAAATTACATGCTTTTGGATTTTTAATGCATACTTGTTTGTCTGAAAATGACAAACACGTGGTGAAAACTCATCTCCACATGCAAAGAGGATCTAGACATTTGCTGCTACCTCTGAGTCCTTTTATTCTGAGTCACCCATTTAACTGAAAATTGCTTAGAAATCTTGGTGTTCATGTAGGAGGTAGACAGTCATGTAATATAGTAACACTCTCATGGCTACAGGCTCTGTTATGCACTGGCAGTAGGAAGACACACTTTTATAGACATGTCTCCTTTACATGAAAAAATTATGGTGCTGGAATACTTATGACATTAGACAGATCTAAACTGGATTTTATGTCCCTGCCAATTATGCTGTTCTCTATTCAGCATCTATAAAAGAGAGGTAAAATAAAAAAATAAATCTGCCTAGCACATTTTGTGGATAAATGAAAATTAATTGTGATATTACTATGCAAACCAGCATCACAGAAATTTTATAGCCAAAATGGACTACAGTGATTATAGTCTGAGCTTGACAGAGGTCTTTGAACTTTTATTATTTAATTCCTCCTTTCAGTTCTGTGATTCTGTTTGAATCAGAGAAATACTTTACACAAATATTCAGATTTTACTTCAAAGTCCTCAGTGAGGCTCTCCCACCATCCACGATGAGTTGGTGCCACCAATAGTTAATTAATCTGTTGCACAGTTTGTAGTTTCTTACTTGCATTAGTTCAAAGTGGGCTTTTGTTACCCTTGAAGTTCTCTGTGGTTTATTGAACAAAGAGGACAGCTTCAGGAGCTTGCCATAAGGGGTGTTTTCTGTTCCTCTGGCCAATCTCAAGGCTCTTCTGTGCAACATCAGAAGAACACAAAGCAGTTCTCTACTCCTGCTCTGGGTTCCTTTTCTAAGGACCACACCTCTACCACTGTATCAGACCAGGAATTTACATTAGATTGGCTAAATCCCACAGTCCCTAACTCCTGTTTTAGAGTCACAGATTTTCAGGAAGGAGTAATCCATTCAGAGATTAAGAACTCCGTTTACTGCTTTAATACAACATTATATTTGCATATAATGAAATTAATGATTTATTTATGCTCTCTAACAAGTGAATAAACAACATCTCTGTTATTTGCCATTTAATCTATTTTTGTGCCAGTTACAGTTGTTTCTCTTGAGAACTTTATGGTTTTTTACACATCAGAATTTTAAAAATAGATGCTTAATGACAAAAATAAGTGGGTCAAAAAACAATTTAACTACAAATTGCAAAACCACATCATCACGATATCTCTCTATTGTGTGACTAATTAATCCATGTGGTTTACAAATAGCCTATGTTGATCTAGTACTGTCCAGGTTTCTTTGCACAGCACAATATCCAAAGCCATGTGGAAGCCTGACTGCATCCTATCAACCAAGCTGGGATCTTTCCAAAAGCTTATTTTTAGCAAGATCTGCTTTCCATAGACAGATGTTGATTGGCTCCAGTTGCACTGAAGTACTGCAAAGATGACTGCAAAGCATTATTAGAAGATTCTCTACTCAAGATTGCTGGTTGATGGTAGTGGTGATGGTATTTCATTATTGATAAATATAAGCACTATCAATATCTAGTTTTTAAATGTGAAAATGTGGTTTCTATTCATGACCTTACATGAAACTGTGACATTTACTTATTTTCATACCAGCATAGACACAGTGTAAACCTGAAAAGTGACAGTGAATAAGATATAAACACAGCCAAAATGTAGTGGTTTTAATGTAAATTAAGCATCTGAAACACTTGCATCTGCAATGCAAGGCCTGACAAGGTGAGACAAGCTCTCTGCGAAACTGCTGTCACTCCATATTCCCAATTCCTAACTGAAATGCTGAACCAGATTTTCAGATGCTGAAACTTGATGCAGCTCCACTAAAGCCATCCAATTTAAGACAAAAGTGCTAACTCAAACACGATAAATAACTTCCTCTGCTTGTAATGCAGACTTTATGATGGTCATAAACAGATCTGGGAATATGGAGTTGGGAAAGAACAGCAACCTTCCTCATGCAGAAAAGTAAATAATGTCATCATGTTCTGTAGTCAAGGATACAGAAGAATATAGGACAAAGAAAAATTAAGATGAACTCCTGTTTCAGATAAAGTAGAATAGTTCTTAAGTAATTTGGAAGGAAAACAGGTTAAAAAAATAAAGAGGTTAGATGTAGATAAGCACACGGTCAAGTTTTTTTTAAATTTTTATTAAAGGAGAGCAACAATAAATTCCAAATAAAATAACATGTTTTTCCAATAATTAAAACTTTTGTTTTCCTTGGTGTAACAAGAGTTCCTGCTCCTCAGCATGAACATTGAACTGCAGAGACTTGTCCTTCTTGCTTTTTTGTTTGCCTTTGGCCCTTGGTGATCGATCTTAATAAGAGAGTTTGAGTGTATTGCTCCCTTTGCACCTTGTCCTTCCTTCTCCACACCTACTTTATGATCTGGTAGTGAGGGTATTCTTTTATAAAGTGGTAAACAGAAGTCTGATCCATCTCAGTATGAAAAGGAAATTGAGCTGAGGTCTAAAATAGCCCAGGCAAGTACAAAAGCTATTAAGCCAAAGACAGGCAGCAAAAACTTCTCCAGCAAACTTTTTCCTTCTTTTTGTAAAACAGGATGAGTTCAAACTTGGCAGGCTTCCCAGCATGGATTAGGAGTGATAGGAATGAAAAAAGTACCAAATATGCAGTCTTGAACCAAATATCTCTGCTTTAAAGGCAGGCTGAAGCTTGACACACATTTCCCATGGATAACTTTAAGAAATCTTTGCTCACCATCCAGGTTTTCCAGCTTGTTTTTGATTGTACTTATCCCTTTCCTCTGCCTCTGAAGGGATGGGTAAGTATCTCAGATGTTCTGAGTCAACTTGCCAGGGCTGCATTTTTGGGTGTTGAGATTACTAAACTTTAGGGTACTAAAGCACAGATTGTGACGATTTTCCTTTGGGCTGAAATAACTTCTGCATCTGACATTTAGGTGTTTAAACCATTTGAACTCATACTTATGAACTAAAACCTCTGGGTTTAAAGAGATTCCAAAAAAAAAAAAAAAAAGCTATGAATAAATTTGCTTTGTAACTTGTTGTCTTTTAAAGCACTTTTTCCTTGATAGAGTCCAAAGTTGTTAGAGCACAAAATGAGCAATATTGTCCCATTGCATGAGATCTGGCTCGCTGGCCCTGCAGGCCTGATGGAATCAACTTCTGCCACATGCTGTTGCTTTATCAATACAGGATAAAGGAAATAATTTCTACAAAGCCTCAGATGTTCTTAAACTATTTGTTTTACAGCCAATGTCAAAATAATTATTTTCTTAAAAGTCTTTAGTGACATCATTCATGTACGGAGAAAGTGATTACAGTTGAGAGAGAGTCCTTTGGAAAAATATCAAGGAGCATTTCTTCCAGTATAATGCATTGCCTAATATGTCAGCTACTCAAATTTCATTAAAGCTGGTTCTGTCTCCTGCAGAGGTTTATACAGAACTATGGCATGGCCAATGGTTACAAGAAAAGCAGCTGACAAAACTATTTAACTACAATACACTGTGCAGCTACTGGAACTGCCATTAAATGTTCACAATATTTCTTTGTCAACATCACAGCTCATTCTTTTCTTTTTTTGCCTGTGACTTTTTTTACTGCCTGATGATCTTACTGAATTGTGGAACTTCCATATTTGCTCATATATTTAAAATGGCCAGTCTGGATTTTTTGAGTATGAATATTCTATGGTACAGGGGAAGTTCTGGAGGGTTTAATTGTTTTGTATTGCTGCAAAAGTAATAGTCAACACATTCATGTGTATATATTATTTAGGGGCAAAGACTAAAAACTTTTTTTTTTGTTTAATCTCTTCTTCTTTCTAGTTGAATCATACGCTCTTTAAAAAGAAATAGAAATATTTCCATAGGGTTAACTTTGGGCTACTCTTAAAATCCATAGAAAATTTATAGTTGGAAAAATGATAATACAAATAATTAGAAAATAATAAAAAATAAACCAAAAAAAATCCACCTCCTTACTTTATTAATGAGAAGCAAAAAGTTGGTACTCTCACCTTTCATGTAAGTGTAGCCTTCCTGCATTTTATCTAGTGACACTTAGGAGATCCTTGTAAGCCTGCATGAATTTGGACTTCTCTGTGGGGGACATTTTCCCTGGAAACTTGAGGAGAAAATCAAAGAACATTAAAAGCATTAAAAGCAGAAAATTAAACAGGGTCAATGACATATATTATCCAACAACCCCTTGTATTCAAATAATACAAATAAAACAAATAATACTTGTATTCATGTAAGGGACTTTTTCCTGAAAATAGGTGTAGGGGACAAGAACAGAGCTGAATGGGGACTTGTGGACCTCTCTATGAACCACTTAACCCCAAAGCTTAGTAAAGCATTTGTCCTCCTGGGAATGTTTGACAATTATTTCAAGGACAGATATCCAAATTGTACAATATCACTATTCATCTGAAACTGTTGCTGCTTTTACCTCGGAGTAGAAAGGACACATTACAGAATATTCTTTTTCATAAAGTGAGAGGGAATTGAATAGACAAATCTGGACAAGAAGTGGGTTATTATTTATCATCTTCACATTCTTTAGGGTTTTTTTTCAAGGTGTCCTGGTTCTGGCCAGGACAGGGTCAATTTTTGCAGCATCCAGGAGCCAGAGTTATTCCACACCACCTCATGCCATAACCAGGGGTGGGGTAAGGGGTCCCTTGCAGGCAGGCAGTGGGAAGGGAGCAGTCAGAGGTGAGGTTGTGTCCCACACGGTGGGTGTGAATCATTTGCCTCTCTTGTACACTCTGTTATCATTACTGCTGCTGTTACTGTTCCTTTCTTATCTCATTGCTGTTCCCAGTAAATTGTCCTTATCTCAACCTGTGCCTTTGGTGCCTCCAGTTCTGCTCCCCAGCTGCCATGGGGGAAGGCGGGAGTGAGCCCCTGGCTTGGAGTGTTTCAGTGGGAACACTAAATTGGGGAATCCCTAAACCATGACACATGTTTCATTAAGAAGGATTTTTAAATAATTTTAGACTACATGAGAATTTGGGAACTTTTGCAGGAGTGTTTAACTCTCCAGTGATGGGTGACTGGAATTTACCCAGGCACTTGTGGAGAGGCACTAACTAAACTGCAGAGAACTTGTCTCTCAACCATATTAATATCCAAGGCCATGGACATCAGATTGAGATTGACTTTAACACATGCATGGTCCATGTTTAAAAAAAGCACTTTTTTACTCCCTTGGGATTTTTGTATGAGGTTGTACATGAATTTTACTGGAAAGCACAAAGATTTTTAAATGAAAACATAATTTCTGTGTATTACAAATGCATTCAAGGCCTCTTCCTTTGCCACTGTAAAACACAATTTTGGTTTCATCACAAGTTTTTAGACTTTTAGTCTGGAATAGACTGAAGGCCTCTCTTGACCTTACAGAAAGCAAATTTTCCTTTCCTAATTTAATGCCATTATTTCTTAAAATTTTTGTGTTTACAATTTAGGGCATTTTTATATTATAATATGTGGTAATATTGAAAACAAGACTCTAGTTCAAATCTAATTAACTAAAGTTAGTATATAACATAGACATATTGCAATACAGAATCCATAGAAGCCTGAAGTAGAGCAAAAGGCATATTGTCTATTTCATTCCCAAGAAGATAAAAATTTAATTTTTGTAAGGATGCAAATGAGAAATACTTTACAAAAAAAAGTATTAATTAATTTTTTTCCCCAGACACTAGAAGTTTTATGTACTTTCAGTTCTCTTTAACCTGTGGTGGGTTTTGACTCTCATTATTGGTCATTGCTTTTACCTTGATTTCCAAGTGGCCCCTGGGAATTCTTTGACTAGGCTTCATTAGCTGCACTTCAGTAATTAACTACCTTGAACTCTAGATATTGTTGCCACAAGGTACTGGTGTAAGAACCCATGAATGAGCTACTGAAGAAGATGAACTTGAAGTCAACAACTTGGTGGCTTGGCTATTTCAACAGCGTCGCATGAAGCAAGATTTTATCATTCAGCAGACTCCTCTCTCACTTTGGAATATTCCCAAGGTCTATTATAAGGCTGCTTCACCTCATGTTTCCATCAATAAACTGCAGTGAATATAGCAGACAACCAGGCTTAGAAGAGAGCCTCAGAGGATATCACTACTCACTACCAGCATCAGGTGCACTATTTTTGGACTGTCAGTCACAATGACAAATCATATCTCCCCAGTCTCTCTTCTCTACTGCCTTTTTATATCCCTTCTTTTCCCATGTAATTCATAAATCCTTACTTTCTGGTAAGTCTTTTATGTGACACTTTATCAAGTGCCATTTTTTGAGTCTGATAATATAACACATATCTTTGACTCCCTTCCATTATGTATTTCTGTGACAGGAGAAGATTATTTTACTTATTTATTTATTTATTCATTTAAAACTAAACTAAACAGTCTGGGAAACAATTGGAAAAAGGGAAGGAGAGCGATAAGAAAGAAATTTCTTGTAAAGCAAATCCTGACAGGAGGAGTTTGAAAAGACAAATGTCTAACTGAGGAAAGTGTGGAGGAGACAGACAATTTAAAAAAAACAAAAAGGCTATACAGAGTACCTGGAAGGAAAAAAGAAACCACTAATTGAAACAATCTGAGAAAGCTTCTGTCTTGCTAATATGAAGCTAATTTAAGATTTTTTTTCTACTTCACCTGATCTTTTTCCTCTGTGGGAAGAAGGGTTAGCAATAAAAAGTTTCAGGATCGTTCCATTTGATCCTAACAAACAGGGTTGCTTGAAAGAGGAAGTCAATTAAACAGACATGCTTGTTTATATTAATATAGCTGTCCTCCTTGTCAAATAATCTTAGTTAAGTCAGCTAAATGATCTCACAGCTGAGTATTGGCCCTTTGAAAAAGAATGGAGACAGGCTGCTCCCTAATATTAATGCATCTAACAATCAATACCTGTGGCTGAAGCCAGGCGAATTGCCAGCAGGCACGGCACACATTGCTCTGCCTTCTCCCAGGAACGTCTCCAGTCTGTGACATGCCAGGTTTCCAGGTGGTGACCTCTGGAGGAGCTGACCACGCTGGCTGGTGGGCACGCAGACGTGCCCAGGCTGGCTGCAGGACCAGCTCCCCTGGCCTTAGGGAGCAGCAGGCTCGGTGCAAAGGCAGTCGGGAGGAGTTTGCTGCTGCTGCTGCTGGGTAGAGCTGGGGAAGGGAAGGAAAAGCTGAGTGGCAGGTAAGAAATGCAAGTGAAGGTGAAGTGACAGCAAGCTGACACTGAAGGCTACTACATTTACTTTTCCAGTGCTGTTGCACTCACACCACAACAGAGACAAGGCACTCCACCACCTCTGGGGGGGGGAGAGGTTGTGTCACAGAGCAGGAATTCACACTTTCATCACCCATTCTGGGTCCTAAGTCCTAGCATCCAAAAGTTCCTGACATTTAAGTCCTTCCATGTGCCTGCCTGGTTTAATTCTAATTCCAGCCAGCAGCTAAGTAGCACACAGCTGCTGGGCCACATGCTCCTCTGTGGGATGGGAAGGAGAATCAGACAGGGAAAAAACCCCTCATGGGTTGAGATAAGAACAGTTTAACAATTGAAAACAAATAGAATATAATAGTACTAATTATACTAAGATATAATAATACTAATAGTGATTATTATTATTATTATTATTATTATTGCAATTTAAAAAATAAACCCCAATTTAAAAAAATAAGTCCTGCACAATGCAATTCCTCCCCACATGCTGACTGATGCCCAGCCTGTCCTGGGCAGTGCTTGATGACTCACAGCCAACTCCCCCCAGTTCATATAATGAGCTTGGTGTTTTGAGGTATGGAATATTCCTTTGANATTATCTGCTATTATTAGCAGAATTTCAGCACATTTAAAACTAACTTCGTCAATACTTGTAAGGTAATGAGTTAATAACGAATTCATCTTTATATGACAGATAATGCAGAATTACAAAGCTATTTCTAGAATCAGAATAAATATTGTTTTAATCAAACTTCTGAATTGTCGGGTTCCAATATTTTTATTAAAACATATCTATATTATTTCTAAATGGAACCTTAATATATCATTCAATCACAAGATCAGTGTGAAAAGATAGAAATTGTTCTTTAATACTGAGTTTTAATAATCTGAAATTAGCTAGTGGAGCACAACTATGAAGATGGGTCAGGTAGATAAAGAAAGGAAGAGAGAAAAAATAACATGAAACACACAAAGGGAGAAAGGGAGGAGTGGTTCATCTGGATTTATTTATTGAGCTCTGCCAGTATTTGCTCATATACAGAAAATATAAGAAAATGTTTTCCTCTGCTCTGCAAAGAAAAGGCCCAATACTAAATGGAATTAGATAATGTGCCAGATATAAACAGTATATAAAATCCTCAGTACTTACAAAGGAAAAGAAAGAACTTTAAATATGCAAGAACAACTACAGGAAAACCAACTTGAATGTCTCTGTTAAATTTCAGTTATTTCTAGAAGAATCTACTACAGCCACCTTTCTCTTAGACTACTACACCAACAATGAAAAATTATTTCAAAGGAACAACAGCTACAATATGGTACTATGAAGAGTGAGTTAATGCAGAACAAGTGGGTCTATGTAGTTTGCAACCAACATCAAAGAAATGCCAAGGGCATAACAGCTAGAAACTAATCCTGCCAGACTATGGTCCTGAACTTGACAGAAGCCTCTAAGTGTTCTTAAGACATTTCTTTGGGAGGAAAGAATAAAAACACCTTTTGGTGAGTGTTAGTGTAGAAGCAGTGTCGGAAAAAAAAAATTAACTTCTCTGAAAATGCTCAACTTATCCCAACTTTAAGTATTAGATTTTGGGGAGAATGGTTTTCATTTTTCTTCTTGTTAAAAGGAAAAGACTAAAAAATAAAGAAAAAGAAGGAAAAGAGAACAAGCACTTTGAAAAATATGCAAAAATAGCCAAGTGGATGTGCTTCCAGGTTTGTGCATGTTCCCTCAGTTAAGAATGATTTTACAGCCAGATGACAAAGACCCTGACAATAGGGCTTAATGACAAAGCACATGAAACCCTACGCAAGGCAGTCTGACTGGCATTTCAGCATTATTGTATGCAATGAGAGCTTTCCAATCAGCCAGAACAGTGGGATCCACCGAGGAATCATGATCAAGTAGCTATTAGGCCAAACGGTATTGTCAGAATTCCACAATTTATGCAGCTTCTTTCAGAGAACTGAGTCCTGAAACTTCTGAATATCAAAAGGGTTCAATATCGAATAGAACATGTATTTAAGGAAAATTGGCCCCCAAATTGCTATGCTATTGTCATTTGTTCTTTTCCAGTTCACTTAGAGGGTAAAGTGGAGGCTATTTTTAAAATTCAATATGAAAAAAAATTACAACTGAAGTTTCTTTAGAAAAAAAGTTCATTTAACCAGCTGCATCTTCCTTTTGTACTCTGCTCAGATGTTAACTTGGATTATAGCTTCAATGTTTTTCATGCTTTTCTGTTGTCTGTCATTTAGGTTTTGGAAAATTTAGCACAATTTTAGGTTTGAACTGATTTGTACTCCTTTGGCCAAGCTTGAGCCCCTCCAAACTCTTCTGGAAAAGCACCACATCCACAATCACTCTGGCAAAGGTCTGCCTGGATCCCTTTCAACTCACACAAAAGCTGTGCAGCATGTTATTTAATGCCTTATCCTTTTCTCATTGGAGTCTGCTGCAGAGCTCCAACTGACTTTGCTGGGAGCTAAAAAGAGCCCCAGATGCCAAAATGATTTGACTACTGCTTTAATAAGAAGATTTTGCAGTATGCAGCCTAATCCATCTTTACACAAGCGTGCACTCTGATGCTCTGCCTGTCCCCTGTTCAGCTGGACTTCTCTCACTGGCCACTGCATCAGGGGATGCTGAAACTCAATTTCTCCCTCTTCAGCACTGCAAGTGTTTCAAACCACAGCCAGGAAAACACTCTTGGATTGGAGGGAGACAACAATGCCTCACATGAGGGTAAATGAGCTTCTCACACAAGATTTTTTCTGGGCATTCATGTAGAAGCTTGTCACAAACTGCTGCTTGAATATTCAGCAAAAGAACTGAACAGTTTTACAACCCGAGTTACAAATTGAGTTGTACAAGTTGGAGCTTTATTTGGCATAGGAGACTTATAAGCTGTTCTTGATGCCATCTATATTTTGCCTCATAAGTGACTGCATCTACAAGAATAGTAAGGGTAAAGGACCACATTTAGGGACATTCCAAGGCACATTTCTCACGTTTAAATTGCTTGCCTGGGAANCTCCATCCACTGGAAGGAAGATTAACTCTGTGCCAGCTGAAAGCAGGACACTGGCCCAAAGCAGAGGTGTATCTTGGTGCTCAGAAAAAAGAACCTGTCCTGGAGTTTTCCACACAAATAGACTTTGGATACAACAGGAGAGGCTCTCTGACTCCTTGTCTGTGTAACGCTGTCTTGGCAATGTTGAGATAAATTAAAAAACCCTTTCATTTGCAAACAAAACAAGTTTTATTTATTATTTATATTATTTATTATATTTATATTATCTGCTATTATTAGCAGAATTTCAGCACATTTAAAACTAACTTCGTCAATACTTGTAAGGTAATGAGTTAATAACGAATTCATCTTTATATGACAGATAATGCAGAATTACAAAGCTATTTCTAGAATCAGAATAAATATTGTTTTAATCAAACTTCTGAATTGTCGGGTTCCAATATTTTTATTAAAACATATCTATATTATTTCTAAATGGAACCTTAATATATCATTCAATCACAAGATCAGTGTGAAAAGATAGAAATTGTTCTTTAATACTGAGTTTTAATAATCTGAAATTAGCTAGTGGAGCACAACTATGAAGATGGGTCAGGTAGATAAAGAAAGGAAGAGAGAAAAAATAACATGAAACACACAAAGGGAGAAAGGGAGGAGTGGTTCATCTGGATTTATTTATTGAGCTCTGCCAGTATTTGCTCATATACAGAAAATATAAGAAAATGTTTTCCTCTGCTCTGCAAAGAAAAGGCCCAATACTAAATGGAATTAGATAATGTGCCAGATATAAACAGTATATAAAATCCTCAGTACTTACAAAGGAAAAGAAAGAACTTTAAATATGCAAGAACAACTACAGGAAAACCAACTTGAATGTCTCTGTTAAATTTCAGTTATTTCTAGAAGAATCTACTACAGCCACCTTTCTCTTAGACTACTACACCAACAATGAAAAATTATTTCAAAGGAANTATGCAGCTTCTTTCAGAGAACTGAGTCCTGAAACTTCTGAATATCAAAAGGGTTCAATATCGAATAGAACATGTATTTAAGGAAAATTGGCCCCCAAATTGCTATGCTATTGTCATTTGTTCTTTTCCAGTTCACTTAGAGGGTAAAGTGGAGGCTATTTTTAAAATTCAATATGAAAAAAAATTACAACTGAAGTTTCTTTAGAAAAAAAGTTCATTTAACCAGCTGCATCTTCCTTTTGTACTCTGCTCAGATGTTAACTTGGATTATAGCTTCAATGTTTTTCATGCTTTTCTGTTGTCTGTCATTTAGGTTTTGGAAAATTTAGCACAATTTTAGGTTTGAACTGATTTGTACTCCTTTGGCCAAGCTTGAGCCCCTCCAAACTCTTCTGGAAAAGCACCACATCCACAATCACTCTGGCAAAGGTCTGCCTGGATCCCTTTCAACTCACACAAAAGCTGTGCAGCATGTTATTTAATGCCTTATCCTTTTCTCATTGGAGTCTGCTGCAGAGCTCCAACTGACTTTGCTGGGAGCTAAAAAGAGCCCCAGATGCCAAAATGATTTGACTACTGCTTTAATAAGAAGATTTTGCAGTATGCAGCCTAATCCATCTTTACACAAGCGTGCACTCTGATGCTCTGCCTGTCCCCTGTTCAGCTGGACTTCTCTCACTGGCCACTGCATCAGGGGATGCTGAAACTCAATTTCTCCCTCTTCAGCACTGCAAGTGTTTCAAACCACAGCCAGGAAAACACTCTTGGATTGGAGGGAGACAACAATGCCTCACATGAGGGTAAATGAGCTTCTCACACAAGATTTTTTCTGGGCATTCATGTAGAAGCTTGTCACAAACTGCTGCTTGAATATTCAGCAAAAGAACTGAACAGTTTTACAACCCGAGTTACAAATTGAGTTGTACAAGTTGGAGCTTTATTTGGCATAGGAGACTTATAAGCTGTTCTTGATGCCATCTATATTTTGCCTCATAAGTGACTGCATCTACAAGAATAGTAAGGGTAAAGGACCACATTTAGGGACATTCCAAGGCACATTTCTCACGTTTAAATTGCTTGCCTGGGAATTCACTTATCCCACCAGGAAACAGGCCCATTGAAGGACAAAAGCAGTTCCCTCCTTGCATGGATCCATTTATGTCTGTATCAACGTGAGTGCTAGAGGAGGCAGAAAGCCTGAGAGGCAAGCAAATGGAAAGGAGTGCCTCATGATGGACCTTTTGTGCCCCCATCTGCAAGCCTGCACCTTTATCATGTGGGATCTGGGGAAAGAGATGTGAGTAGGGAGTATGGAGTCAGAGAGAAGGCACCCTCATTCTTGAGAGCCCCACTGATTCTGCATGAGCCTCCTGCAATAAAGCTGCAGTGTGAGGAAAGGCTCTCCAATTGCCAGTTGACTAAAAGGAAGAAGGAAATCAGTTTCATCTTTGACTTCTTATAATGAAAAGTTAAAATTTGTGCATGAAAATAAACAACAATATTGAAAAAAATTACCAATATGAGCAGACTATTTTAATAGACTATTTCAATCATTTATGGCACTCAGAAGCTTTGAACTTTATACCGTGAATGCTGGAACATTGTATCACTGTATTCTTGCTTCCTATAAAGCCACATGTGTTATCATAATTTAATAATCAGAAAAAAAAAACTGTAGTAATAGACTTACAGACATTCTCACTCTTGTTAAGGAAACAATTTTAATTTCTCTAAGAGAATTAAAATTTAACAATTCCCTTCCAGACAGTTTTAACTATTCATTTAAAGAATCCTTCCCTCCACAAATACCTTATCCTTTTTGCAAAGCACTAGTTATTGTAAATGATACAGCTTTACTGAATGGGGTTAAGATCCCCAAATGCTGTACAAATGTTACACTAACTAAGCATGCTAATTAATAATTGTATTTTTCCAATACTATTCCTCCAAAATGAATGATTTTTAGGGTGCTGTAAGGCACATTTCTAAATCAGACTTTAAAAACAGCCAGATTGTTTCTGCAAGAAAAGATCGGTGGCACTTTCCACTCTTTCTACCCCAGGGATTGTTCACTTTACACTCTGGAGCTGCCAGAGTTTTCACTTTTGAAAATGAAAAAAAATATAAATCAATTATTAATGAATGCAGAAAAACAGAAAGAAGATTCTTGCACCTTTTCCCAAATAAAAGCCCAGAGAAGAATTCTGATTAATAAACAATTCCAAGTGGAATCATCCCTTTTTTTATTGGCCATTACTTACATAGATGTGTACAAAGCAGTTTCATGTTAAGTCTCCCAAAGCCATCACAAAAGAGGCAAGTCTCCTTGCAGTGGGAAGTTAATGCATTGCAGCACTGTGGCCATGAAGGTTGTGCCATCAGTTACAGAAATGTTGTCTGCAGAGGATATTATATCAATTGTCTTGTTTTCTTTATTAGCCTCATGCAAATATGAAATCAGAGACTGCTGATCCAGAGCTGCAAAGGCCCATCACTTACCCAAATGTGCAATAAAACCTACTTTAATTAATTTTATTGTCTGTCTCCTAGAGACAGAATGAAAGGGTTAGAAAAATGTGAGCACCTCCAGCTAAAGAGGCATTTGCATGTATACAAGGAGTAACACAGCCTGATAACAACTGCCTGGGTGAGCTGGAACCAGCCACAAATGGTGCTGGGCTTGCTCCTGAGGTACTGCCTGGTGGCAGAGGGGAGGAGTGGCAGCCAGAGGAAACTCCCACTGGGAAAGAGCTAAAGTAGCCTGTGGATTTGGGATCCACTCACTACATTTTAAAGTAATTATTTTTCAGTGGAGACATCATCTTCGAAATAATCCTCCCTTCACTGGGGAAGGGAATTTCCTCTCCTCCAGCGCAGACAGCAGTGGGTGGTAACATTTTTGGAAACTGTTTTGGTCTATTAACGAAAAGAATGAAATGGAAATATCATAAATGAGGAAGTTAATTTTGCACAGGCTGTGCTGCTGGTCACAAGTTCTTTGTGAGAGGCACAATGTTATTGATATTCCTGCAGAGACACTCAAAGGAGAGCTTGCCAAATTGTGTGATTAATGAACATGAAACAGGTAAGTAGCCATTACTTTTGTCAGTAATCATTGGTATAAACAGCAGGAAGAAAGGACAAAGTTTAGAATGGGAAAATACATAAAAAAGGACTCATGGAAAGAAATTAAATTATTGACTTTTTTCAATATACTTATTAGTAAGTGAGTTTTGCTGGACAAACTCTTAGTTGCAAATTCAGGTGGGGCGCTGATTGATATTTGTGTATACACAAAGTATCCCTGTCCTTAAGGTAAGTGGATGTTTCCCAAACTCAGTAGCAAAGGTTCCATCACATATGTCATTTCAATATGGGATACATATTATCAAAAGAATAATTTTGTATTTCAAAGGAGATTACAGTAAATTTTATTTTATTCTCATAGATGTAGTGCTGCAGTCTCCTCTTGCAACTTCCTCCAAGTCCTGATCTCCAAGCAGAAGAACATGATGTGTGACTAAGGTGGCAATACTGGCTGGCATAAAACTAAAGCTAAATTATCTATCTCTTAGATGAGCTTGAATAAATACCAACCAGATGAATAGAGGAAAAGGAGGAGCAGAGATTGACAGCACTGTTGGTTGGAATATCATACTGTTCACTAGTCATCAGTTTAAAAGCAAGCAGGTGAAGAAACAAAAAGTGATTTGGCCTAGTGATTTTCATACTGCTCCATGGAGAAAAGAAAACCAGTTAAATTCCCTAACTCAATAAGAATCAACTTTTCTTGTATGAAAGAGATTTATTAAAAAAAAAAAAAGCAAACAAAAAAAACCAAAAAACCCATGAAGCTAAAGGAGATACAGTGTTGTGTTGATCTCAAGAAAACTTAGGATAAGGACCTGACTCCTTTTCTGTCTCCACCTTAATGAATACAATGCTATTCAATATTTCTTTTTGCCTTCCAACAGTCCCTTCCAAAAATATTGGCTACCTGTAAATAAAAGTAAGTTATCACACAGCTGAACCATTAGAGAATGTGAAGATTAAAGTGGGATATTCAAACAAGGGTCACAAAAAGGTTGTTGTATGCTGTGCTATACCACAATCTCTGCTGCTATATTGGCCCACTCTTATTCTTGTTACTTTTCCTAGTTCTTCCACTGGAAATACATGTGAAGCAAGGAAAATGTCTGCATATCTATAAGAATTGCAAAGAATGTCATACAGTGATTAGAAACAATCTTCTCTATCTCCAATTAGCCAGATACAACATTTTAGCATATTCTGAACAGGAATGTATTTGGCAATGTGCAAACTCTGTTTGAAATGTCTCAAGAAGTCTCCAGTATAGAGTCTGAGAGATGATAATATCTCCCACAAAATTATTTATCTGTACTGCACAGACTGAAGCAAGCTTTGTCGTTTTTATTTGGGGCAGTTTAATCAGATGTCTTTGAATATGCTGGGTAGAATAAAGTAAGCCTAATAAACATGCACTGGTTGAAAATGTCTTTGTAAGAGCTCAATATTTGTTCCCCTTTCTTAATGCCTTTGAAAGAAACCATTTGAAGCTCTGTGGTGTCTGAACTTCTCCTGCACTGAAGTGCATACAGAGATGAGAAGAAAAGCCAAGCTGACTATTGTGATCATGCTTTTATTTTTGGCTTGAGAGATAAGGCTCCACAGAAATCTGCCATGTGGTACTGAATTTAAGAAGATGAGCAAAGCAGTGGCGTGAAGCTTTAGGCTTTCAATAACACTGCTATATTTATATGGTGATACAATTATAGCAAGGAAAAAACCTCTGCCCCAGTAAAAAAAAAAAGGTTAATCCTATACCACTGAGTACAATGGGAGTTTTGTTATTTACATATACAGAATGTACAGCACAGAGAATTCCATACTCTACTAAGTTCAGTACGCTCAAATATAAAGGTCAAAAAGACATTCAGTGTCAACGCCTCTAATGCTCACATATCAAGATTTTGGCAGATTTTATACCACATTTTTTCTTTCTCTCTACAGCTTAAAAATCTAAATTAAGCAAATATAGTTAGACCTTGTTTTGTTTTGTTTTGTTTTTTTATCAAATGAACCAGATTCTCACTTTACTTACATTTAGTCATTCACAAAAATGGCTTCAATAAAGTAAATGGTTCTACCTACATTAAAAAAAAATAACATTGCATACATTTATATTTACAAAATTGCATACATATACATATATATTATTTTATTTGTGTGTATATATATAGTTTGATACACATGTAGATGACATATTGAAAGTGAAATTTTTTTAGATATGTTGCCTGCCTTTGAGGATTTTTAACCTGTGATGCAACCATAGGCACTACTTTAGGATTTAATATATTTTGCTATAGAAAGATGTTATCTTTTGAGATTCAAATTAATATTTTAACAGTTTCGTAATTCATAAAATATACAAAAGCAGTCAATAAGTCAGCAGCAATTTCCTTCCCACATTGTTTGAATTATTATGGTCAAGTCCAGTGAGAGTAAACATATTAAAAAGGGCTTAAGTACTATAGAGATCAGTTTGAACTTGGAGCATTTCTTAGTGCTGCATGTGTATCATCTTAAAAAAATCAACCTAAGGAATTAACAAATAAACTATTAGAATTTAAAATTTACATTTTTAATGTAAATTTTATGTTAATTTAAAATTACAATTACTATTTAAAATTCTTCTTAGTAAGCAATCTATACAATTCCAGCTACCACTGAATTACTAATTTCTTGTTTTGATGCAAATTGATACTGCATATAAATTAAAACACTGGTCCTAATGTTTCTTCACAAAATTATGAGAGAAGCATATAGGAAAAAAGTAGCAATAGAAAGGGGTAGTGCTATTTTTCCAGTTAGTAAACCAGTTTGGTTTTGTTCAGCTACTCCTTGAGATTTCTACCTCTAGATGTATTTCCTGAAAGGCAGAAAATTACATTTAGACACAAGGAAAAAACTTTTTTACTCCAAGAGTGATTGAGTTCTGAAGCTGAATTCTTAGAGGGGTCCTGGAGTCTTCAACCTTGGAGATACTCAAAACCTATCCAGAGAAGGTCCTGAGCAATCTGCTCTAGCTGACCTTGCTTTGAGCTGGGGCACTGGATTGGAAAAACTCCTAAGGACCCTGCCAACCCCACCCACTCTGTAATGTCACGATTTTTGCAAAATCACTCTGGTGTGATTTGTAGTGCTGGATGAAAACAAACACTTTTTTTGCCTTTTGGATGGGATACATCCACCTGGGTATTAGGATACCAGAGGGAAAGCCAGTCACAAAGGTTCACTTCCTAGGAGGAAACATGCAATCCATTCTATTCAAAGATGATATCAAATACTCATTATGTGAATAAAGAGACACTCCAGATGTGACTATTTCTCTTAATAATCCTAAAGTCTGACTAGAAATAAAATGAGCTCTGGACATTTTGGAGAGGTTTGAGCTACAAGTCAGAAAAATCTCCACAGTCAACAAGTAAATCACACCATAACTTCAAGGAAACCTAGGCAAAACAAAATTTTGAATAGCCAAGGAAAATTAAAAATAGCAATAATTAAAAAACCCCAAATGAGGGATAACAAATAATGTAAGAAGACAGCTGGCTTAGAAGAAATATGTGTGTGGAATTTCAGAAAATGGGGTAGAGATACTTTGTTGAGAGAGGGGCAAAACTGGTGTGTGGAAGCAGGCTCTCCTCTGTTTCAGTGCTCAGGTATAGAGGAAATGGGAGGCATGCAGGGGATATGGGACTGGTCTTACTTCAGAGCCCCTCTCCCAAATGCATGGTGGCTGTATATGCAGGAAAATGGGTTCTAAAATAAACGTTCCCTTTATCACCTAGAGATGATTATGTATGTTTCAGCTTTGCTTAAAGCAGGCATCAGAACCTTTTTGGGGTGGTTGTACACACACTACATGTAGTATATATGAACTTAACACAAACAAGAACTGAATATCATTCTAAACAAGAATAAGACTCAAGCACTACTTTCTGCTGGTATATTTCTTGTCTGATAAAATTTGTTTTCCATAATCTATTCAAGAAGTATTTTGTTTTTCATGAACCACACAAATACAGTTTGATTCCTATGTGCCAGTTTCACTTCCCATAAGCCAAATAACATCTTACTCTATAACTGGTCCCACTGCACTGGTGTTCCCTGCACAGGGCCACGAGTTGGACTCAGGGATTCTGATGGGTTCCTTCCAACCCAGTATATCTTATCAACCTATGATTCTGTGCTTCTACTAGGAGAGCACAATGTTATCAGAGTATTTATGTTGCAATCTGAAGGTTTGATATGCAGACAATGTTTTTTTTAATCCTGGGGTGTTTTTTGATGCAGAATCACATCTGGGTGATTTTATTTCAGCCAAGCATGGTCAGAAGGCTGTTTCTGTTCAACTGGCCAGGACACATGAACCCAGAATTTATGCTCATTTTGTGTTCATCATGAAACAACAAATAAGACCTGTGGAACAATAAATAGTACCTGTTTTGTCACAAACTATAAAGACATGGGCGGACTACTACACTCAGGTTCTTCTGATGAAAAGGAAACATTTTCTTATTGACAGCTCTAAAAAGCCAAACTGAACGCTTATCATGTGAATACTCACACAGATATTTGTTCTAATCTTGGGCTTTAAAATTGTATTTAATTTACTACTGAACACCTGCCTGTCTACAAGCTGCAACAAAACCCAGCCAGAGCGGACAGTGCTGCCCAAGGGGAAGAGCCTGAAGGCTGGAGAGGAGCTTGTAACTGCACTGACCATCTCCAATGCACTTCTTCCCCATCCTGCCTGGATGGGGCAAGGGCCTTCCCCATCCAGTCATGGCCCACAACCCATTCCAGCCTCCCAGGGATCAGTCCCTGTTGCTGTCTCTGTCTCCCCACAGCCCTGCCCTGCCTGGAAACTGACCCTGCCAAGCTCAGCCCACCTGCAGGGTGATGTCCCAGCTGAGGCTGGGCTGGCCCTGTCCCAAAGGAGGTGCCCAATGTCTGGGGCTGCCCCCACACCCTGCCCTGCTCCTGGCTGGGCTGGGACACACCCTGCCAACACACTCCTCCCCATGCACTGCTCACCAGCCTCTGACTTCTGACTTGTGGCTATTTGTGACACCACTGCTCCTTTGTGCCTGGATGACACAGAAGTGTATACAGAACCAAGTTTGTCATCAAAGAAAGAAACACTAACTATGTCCTTGTTGCACACTAATAAATGCCTTTGATCTACAAACAGCTACTGTCCACACGGAGAAGTACGTGGCCTCAAAGAGTCACAAAAATTGGGAAAACAACGTGAAAATAAGAACAAAGATGAGCAACCCAGGTGATTGACCCCCAAAACCCTGGGAAGCCAGGAGAGCCCTGCTCCATGGATGAGCATGGTGCTGGCACAGGGGCAGCAGCCAGTGGCCAGTGGCTCCTGTCCCAGAGAGTGTCAGCCTCATGAGCAGCCAGGCACTGCTGCTTTGCTGTAAAACCTGTTTGCACAGGACACATCCAGCACACCACTCCAGGCTCCCAAGCTCTGTCTCTGCTGACAGGATTGCTTTCTGTACCCACTAAGAAAGGAAGTATATTTTGAGTGCCAAGATGTGTAAGATGTTTGTTACATAAGGAACATTTTTACCTTCTTCCACATTGACATTTTATATACAGAAGTTTTAGAACATGAGTCCTCTTTAAAAGGGAATATCCAGTGAATGTTTACAAGGAAAACAGAACGTTAGGTAAACTTGTTTTCGAATGTTTTTAATGAGACTACATAAACCCCTCATGTTTTCAGCAAAGCAAATATATGTAATGGTACACAGAATTTATAAGCATTGAAAATCATCTGGAAATTCCACACAGAAAGAAACATCCACTTCTTTGCAGGTGAAGACAAAAAAAGTAAGTTTTAAGCATGTTTACAGTACCCTCTGATGGAAATAGGAAGCATTACAACTCCTCCATAACATTTATTTGCCTAATTATAAAGATAGAAAAGATATATTTGGCAACATTTTGTAACTTGTTATAAATAAAATAGATCTAAAAAGTTATTTTTTAAAAGATTAAGAGTTTTATACACAAACACATCTTAATCAATAGATTAATGTCTTATTTAGGTTTAGCTTCCTCAATAAAACAAACAAAACACAACATGAGTTCTACCAGTTAATCAGGGAGAAACCTTCCCAAAGATAGAATTTTACTCTTTTCATTTTATAATACACCTATCTTTATTTCTATTTCATAAGAATTAGAAAAAAAAGGAGTTAAAATACATTACCTATCAGTATTCATCCCATTTGTTTGTTCAGATGAATCACTAACATGCCTCAGAAACACTGGTCAAAATTGCAGAATGTCAAGCAATTTTTAGTAAAATGCAGACTGAAATCATCAGAGAATTAGCTTTAACAATTAGTACTCCTTTAAGATTTAAAATAGCTGAGAAAACTTGCCCTCATTTCTTTTTTCTTCTCACTGACTCATAAACCACTTCAGCTTTCTTTACTAATTGGCAGGTCAATGCAAAGGTATTTTACACAGCAAGATTAGAAGGGTGAATATTTTTGAACTCTGACCAAAACTCCATTTCAGTGTCGAGCAAAGATTTTTTTTGAGATGAACAGTCAGTGCATTACTTTTATTTGACTGTGGTGGATAGACCCTATTTTTATAAAGCATTCAAGCTGTTGCCTAATTTTTTTTTCTCTTGGAAAACATCACAAACAGATGACTAAATATCACTACACTCTTATGTGCAACAGAAACTTTAAACACATTGTTAAACATACTGTTAGAGTGAAGGAAATAATTTCCTTTTATTTGAGCTCATATCTGATCCAAAAATAACCGTTAAAGTTATTACATTGATAAATGTAGATCTCTTTATGCACAAGATACTGAGAGAAAATTTAAAAAAACATGTATTTTACTTACAGTTACATATTCCAGCTTCGTAGGGGGCAATCCCTTTAACTGAAAAAATGAATTTTATACCATCAATTGTAAGCCTTTAGGGTGAGACCTCAAATAAACTGAAGTGAATAAACACTTTTAGTGTTGCAGTCATAACTCCATACTGTGGGCCAGGATGTCCTTCCTGTTCTTGCCTGAAAAATAATGAAGAAAATCTAGGTCAGGTTTTTCTAAAGATATTCACTGTATTATTGAGGCAGTCTAATAGCTCACCAGTCTTTAGTACATTAATTTGCCTGCTTTCTCAGTAAGCAGATACCCCAAAATTTTTTATTTTTATGTTTCCATGTGTTGGTTTTCTGCTGGCTTAGTGAGCAGACTCAGCTCCTCCAGGAACCTGACAAGAACCAGGAATGGTGCAAAGGAAGAAGGGGAAGCCTATGCCTGAGTAGAGGAGAGGGCAGTCCTCTAGCAAAGTGAGCAGTGAGAACAGACAAAACACTGCTAAATTCACCCTAACAGAGAATTACCCATCAGCATACGTTCACCTCCATGTTTATACTGTAAAAATTACACTGCAAGATCTATGAGAGGAAAGATCAATCATGATATACATTCTACATGCTCACCTAATCCATTTGCAGGTCAGCAGAAAACCAAAAAGGCACTAAAGATTTACTTTATGTTAGCAAGCACAGTTCCATGAAAAATAATGTGATAGAAAATAAAGAAATAGAGGAGTGATCAAGTTCTTGTGGAAGTGGTCAGCAAAACTGCATTAACAGGAGCTGCTATATTAGAATTAATGAAAATTGAGCACATAGAAATCCTGGGAGCTCTGGAGCTCCTAGAGAGGATAGAACTGTGACTTTATTCAGTCAAAGCTCAAGTCATTTAATCTTGGTTATGAGTTCATCACCATAGAATATACATGTCTGGAAAATTAAATGAAGGAGATATATTGTCTGTGGAAGGACTTGCAAAGACCTTAGCAGAGCTAACCTACTGAAAGCTATAAGTATTTGGAAAGGCTCATCATTTTCAGTTATATGATAGGCATGTAAGAAAAGGAGTCATTCTATTGAAATACCATCTGGGCTATGGAACAGGCCTGTTGCTTCTCTTATATATTTCAATTATGAATGTATGTCAAAGCCACAGTTGCCAAAAAACACCCATTACTCTAGGACCTGTACAAATCATCGTGGATTTGAAGAATGTGAAGTGCTGATAAACAAGATGTTATAAATTTGGGACAAAGGAAACACTTTATCCCTTTTACAGACAAATAAAGTAGGCAGTTTGAATGATTTGTTGAAGGTCTCAAAAGATATCTGTGTCAAGGCTAGAATTTTTTTATCATAAAATCATGAGCATCATTGTAATTAATCTTACAGTTTATGACAAACAAGTTATACAGATAATTCCTTCTCTAATAGTACATTCTTTCATGTTGCAGTTCTACCCTGAATAAGAATAAAGGAAGTATTCCTAATGAGCTCAACAGGATTTACATCAGTCTCCTGAAAAGTCCATCAGGAAAAAGACACTCTTAATTTCACAGATTGCTAGAGAACAGTTTCATTGCCATATATTGAAATTGCAATATAAATAATTGATAAGGACACAAGTAGTTTTAAGACTGCTTGTTAAAAGAAAATTGTTCATAGGCATTTACAGAAGAGAACTGAGTTTTATGAAATTGATTAACAGGTGAGATTCTTCTAAAATAAGTGCCACATTTTATAATATATCCCTTGAAAGCTTAATTTAGTGTGCAGCATGTAAAAATCAAGATTAATATATAACATTATAGTGTATTCCCCTGGCTCTTGGTATTGGTATACTGCTATAACTAACACCTTCATATTCCTACCATAAATGCCAGTTAAAACTGTCTTGGAGAAACAGTCGCATAACACTTCAACTTTTACAGCTCAGGAGACAAAAAATGATTAATTCTTTATCTCAAGAAAAGGATCAGCTTTAGCCATCCACCTAACAAGTGACTTTTTATCTCCTGAGATCTGAGAAAATTCTCAGTCAAGACTTTTACACTGGTTGCTCGCACAAGTCACCTTTGTCACATAATGAAACATAGAATACCATTTGCTACAGCAAGGACCTGCAATGAAAAAATCTTTAAAAAAGACATATTTTTAAAACACAATTGTCTAGAATTTGGAAGTGAAGGTACCCTCCAGCATGGATCCCTTCTTTTTCTTATCCACATTTGAAAATTTAGGCTAAACTGCAACACACAATTTTCTCTGTGTTACCAAAAACATACATGGAAACCAAAAGAAGTCTTGGAAAATAACTAAGGCACTGTCACAGTCACTGGAAAAGGGAAGAGGGAGGAAATTGTTACTTATGACTAACAGTGAAATCTCATTGAAATAATAGGTACAAAATTGAATCACAAAAATTTCTCAGAATGTTGGTGGTGTTCAAACTCAGTGGTAGAAGACAAGAATCACAGGTCTATAATCTACTACATAGAAACTAAATCAAGTCATACTGTTATTCTTCCCTAAGAGTGCTGATAAACTCTGCTAGGATTGCAAGCCCCTCTAGGCTCTGTCAGTCCCATTATTTAATCCTAAATGAAGTATGTCTTATCAATTCATTCTATGTCATGACCCTGGTCAAGGTTAGATGAGGGTCTAGCTATAAAAGTGCAGGAGGTAACAAAAAGCATTATTTTTCCATGACAGACTAAGAAAGCAGTGATGTGCACAGAGATAAAAATTCTTCCTTGCAAATACATTTCCCCAAATATATTCCATTTACTCACTAAGAGAACGTTTTCATTCTCCAATAACATTATAAAATGCTAGAACATCATAGTAGGCTTTTTCTTTCCTGCACTTTTTAAAGATGAAATAAAAGCAAGGATTTTATTTTTTTTTTTTAGTAAATCCTGTTTATGGGAAATCTATTTAAATTAACGCCACTCTTTTTTCAAATGTCTTTTAGAGTCAAAGAAGAAAGTGAGTCACATGGCAAAATTATCCTGCATGCTATTACCAGTGGAGATGAGTCAGCCCTCCTACTGTTTGTTGATGTATCTGTCTAGTGAAGAGGGGGAAAAAAGGAGAAAAAAATCCCTTCTCTGTGGAATTTATCAGATCACAATAGTTTGTAAAACCAAGAACTAGATAAAAATGACTTCTTGGGAAGAATGTAAAAACGCTGGAATCCCACTATCTGCTTTCCCATATTGCAATGAAAGCCTAAGCAAATCTTCTCTATTCACATTTTGTTTCCTGATTATTCAGCCATTGGGTGAAAAATGTTTATTTTTGGGTAGCACATAGTGGATGCACACCCAAAAATACACTAAGGTGGCACACCACCAGGAACTATAATAGGACCAGTAAACTGCTAAACCATTGCAACTTTTAAGAACACTGTCACTTTCTGCTAGAGAGGGAAACTGCAACATCTCCTATTGCATAGACCCTGGGGCTAAATTGCCACTTGAAAGATGTGGGATTATGATGAAATTTGTCAGAGAAATTTCACCAGGAGTACCTACCTTGTGTTAAACTATCTCGTGCAACCTTGTTGAGTATGCAGGCAGACAGAAACAGAATAAAAGCTGTTTTATCCAAGAGATGTCCAGCATTGCTAGGATCAGAGTTACTAGTTTTAAATTTTTTTAATTTGAGATTACGTTTTCCTGTCCTTAGTAACAATGAAGTAGGCTTGATAGGTGGTTCTCTTCACACCTAATATAACTTTCAATTTCTTGGTTTAAAATTAACCAACAATTTAATTTATTCTATGCTCCTAGGTCATAAAGCTCTGTCAAAAAGGGAAATTAAGAGAAATGAGAGATGGGCCAGGCTAAGAAAAATTTCTAAAATTCATATTTTGCAAAAGAACTTACTCTGTTTGAACAACTACATAGTTTAGAATCTTTATCTTACCTGTCCTGACCATGTCTTTCCATCATGAACAAGTGGAAAGTGGTTTTAGAATCTGAGACCTGTGAACCAACCAGTCCTGCAAATAAAGCAAAGCTTTCTACAATCTGATATTTGAACATCAAGTAGTTCATTAAATGAACTGTCCTGGAAAAAATAAACATTTTGAAGGAAAACAAACATTTAAAAGCACTTGCAGTCATGGTAACTGGTCCCCTGAACTTCCAAAAAATCAACTATCCAGGCTAAAACGCCTTTACTTTTATTGGGCCTGTGACTGACAGAGGACTATGACCACCCTTTTAGAGATTAGATTAAACTATAATCCTTTGTATTTTGTTGTCCTTCCTTCTTCAATCCTTAGTTCTCAAACTACCCAGATTTTGCCTTCAGACTCACTCTATGATTGCCTGTTTTATGGAGAGGGTTTGGAAAATCTATTTAATCCTGTTTCAGTGGTAGTTCCCCACCTGTGCCCTTCTAATACTTGTCCCTTTATGGATCAGTACTATGGAATGACAATTTTTCAATGAAATTTTGGGCACCAGAATGTTATTTACCAAGGAAATGTCTGTGTCATGGAATTAAGCAGTTGGAGTGATGTGGATTGTTAGGACCACACAGCAAAACACAGCATTACACAGAGTCAACCATTCCAAGGGAGGAAAACCCACACGAGGCACTCCCAGTTTTACTTATTCAGGGTCAATAAACAGTTCAGTAAATGGGAATGCCAGGAAGGACACACTGGAGAAGGAGTTTCCTCTTTGTGTGACACTGCTGTAAAAAAATCTTCATGCACCAACCAGCTGCTTTCTAGGGAAACTTATTTAGGGAAAATAACTAACTATAACCACAGACCACTGTACGGGGCAGCCTCAGAGTTCAGAAATCCTATAAAGCCTTGATTTGCAGACACATCATAACGCAGCATTAAAAACTGAAATAAGAACTGGCTCTATAATAGCTAAATGTATATGAATACTTTATCTGCATATTGATTTGTTGCAGGAGACCCCTCCAAGCAATCAGAAATGGTCAGAAAGGGAGACGCAGGACTGGCAGAGCCATAGGACTTGAAGGGTGGAACAGAACCAGAATAACACTGTCAAGACCCAGTAGTAGTCTTGCAGCAGTTTTATCAGCATCTCATTTACTCAAAGAATAATAGATATATATATAAAATTAAAATTAAAATATAAAATAAAAATAAAATTTAATAATACATATTTTTATATAAAATATAAAATAATTTTAATTCAAATTGAAATTATAAAATAAAATAATGGAAAAAAATTAAATTACTCATTAATGAAAAGCAAGTATTCTATCAAAAAGTGGTTTTGATGTTGTGTAATATCATATAATGATGAAACATTTAAAAAATAGAAAAATATAAATTGTTCTATCTCAGATCTTCAAATAGACAAAAGTGGTGAGGAAGCAGTACAGTAATGTCTGTGCTATGTAGAAGACAGCAATTAAATAACAAATCTACTATAATATTTTAAATTAATTGGTACAATTCTTATCAAACCAGAAAAAGAAGTAAATATCTTTCCACTCTCTTATTTACAAAGCATTTACTTATTTTTCATGACATTGAAGAAATACTATTGCTTTTAAAATTATGCAGCATAGATAGTAGCATGAAAATATTTTACTAACATAATTAAATGAACTCAACTGTTCTGAAAGAAGAATAAAGGCCATAGTGATATTCTGTCTAGATGCTACTTATATAATCAAAATTTTTTTTTTTTTCCCCTTAAAAACCATCCATACCCTTGTTGGGCACACACAGAGTAACAAGTATTATTATAAAGAATACTTAGTCATGGGGTGGACAATTTTTTTTTATCTATCTGCCTGAATTATTCACAGAAGTTTTATATATGTGTGTGTGTGTGTGTGTGTGTGTGTGTGTATAATTGGGATGACACTAGTCTCAATCCTTTCATGGAAATGGATACATAAATGAAATTTTTAAAATGTGCAATAATAAACAATGTTTGATTCTATTAAAACACACAAAATATCTGTCTAAGGACTAAGATGTTGATTTACCAGAAACTGAAAACCAACATTGCTTCTTGGTCTTTTAAACATACAGCATTACACAAGGGATGAATTAACTCTGTGTAAATACCTCTGTGTGTATATGTATATAATTAATATTTAATACCATGGAAGATGAACCCTAGTGACTCTTGCTGCAACAGTTTAAGAAAGCACTGCCTGTGACTGTCCCAAAGCTGTCCTGGAGGACACTTCCCTAACTGCAGAGCTGTCAGAAGAACAAAAATGGGTCTGAGCTTCAGCAGCTGCAGTGCCACAAAGTCAGATGCCTTTGTTCAGTCCCACCTTGGCCAAGGCTCCATGTGCAACGCCAGAGGGGGAAGGTCCTGAGGGCACAGACATGCTCCTTCTCCAAATTGTGTCTCCTTACAGAGACACAATTTGCAGGTTTGTGGGCACAGACAGCTGAGCTGAAAGACAGAAACAAAACTCTTTAGAGGTCTTTTATCATAGCCCTTAAAGCAAGCTTCAAAATATCTCTATCCCTTAAAGGTTAACTCTAGCTATACACATAACAAGACATGTAATAGTATTTTGAGGGAAAATATTATTTATTTTTAAGAAATAAACTCTCACTCCTTTCACAGATTGGACCCAGAGAAGGTGTCTACACTGTACTCTGAGCTTTCTGTACAGTTGATTAGTTATTTATGCACAGCTCAGACAGGCAGCTTGTGTACATACAGCAGAAATTGCCATTGGTTAAAAACACACAATTGTATCCAAGTATAAGCCTAAAGTGAGCAGCTGAATATGGATGTCAAATGAGCATTCAAAATTTGGTCAGGTAAAGCATATGATCCAATTTAAAACCAACATTAGAAATTCATAAAATTAAACATAAAGGCTGTAAAATGGCTAAATTTAAAGTAGAGGAGGAGCAAATGAAATATAGATTAGTATAGGATAATAAGAAAATGAGGAAAGTGAGAGAGATACACAACCAATGTTTGAGACTTTACTGTCCTTTAACAAAAACATTTGGATTTTGTTTGCTTGCCTGGGTTTTCTAACCCTTGTCAGTCTGCTGAGCACCCACCTTGCACTGCCAGCAATCAGATTGTTACATGCTGTTTGCAAATGCTGAAGTGTATTTCATTGCTCAGACACTGCTCAGAGTAGCGTAAAGCACAGACAGATTTGTGATGTCCTGCCCACAAATCAAAGGGAACCCTTCTGTCCAAACACCTCCCTCTAACTTTCATTCACTCATCACACCCAGGAGTTGCACTACCACGAGGGAAATATGTGTATGACCTACTTCATTTTAGAAAAAGATGTATGGGCAATGCATAATATTAACTCTTTGACAAAACAAAGTCAATATTCTCTCACTTCATTTCATGTTATTAAAACAATAATAAAATGGTAGAAAATTTCTCTTATTCCAGATGAAGGCAAATGTAAAAAAAAAATATTTTCCTATATAAGTTTGGGGTTTTGTCTTTCTTGAAGATTTTTTAATAAGTTTTTATTTGTTTGTTTGTTTTTTCTTTCCACATATAGAATCAATATATTCTTTTTAAAAATCTGCTACTTTCTGTTTACAGAATTTCCTCTCACTGCTAGAAGGAGTAGGCTAATTTGGGAGAAATATTTTAACACTGGCAAAAAAAAATCTGAAAAATCTAAATATTTCAACCTTAAGATGCAGAATATAGAACTTTCACATATAGCACTTAAATAGGGATTACTGCATCTCAGCTGGGTGCAACTGTTAGGAAATGCATTTCTTCAAAGTTATTTTATACTAACAAGGCTCTGTCTTGGGTTTGCAGTGCTACTAAAGTTGCCTCAAGCAAGCAATTAGAATTGCAATTAGAATTTCCTTCCTTTTTTTCATTTTTTTCCTTAATGTCTTCCAATTTTTTTCTTCTTCTTCTACTGCTATTTTTTTTTAATTGTGCTTTACCTGCTGTCATACTGTACTACTTTTTTTGGCTCTTTTTCCATTAATAATGTTATTTGAAATCAGAAACAAGTACTCTCTTTTAAAATATGGTAGTGAAGAGAATCAGCAAAATTGACTGTTCATCACAAGCATATTGTAATGAATCAGCATCTTCTGACCCAATTAAATACATGAAAATACTATTTTGCCCTGTTCAAAAGAAGAACTAAAAAGGGGGATTCTGGGCAGCAGCTGCTACATGTTATTTCTTTCATGCTTTTGCAGTAAATTTCAGAGTTTTCAAGGTGGAAAGGTCTACTATCAACAAGGGATGATAGGGGAATAAGCTAGTGTGAGCACAAGGAATTTGTAAACCACTAATGTGTTCATTATTTATGTATTTTATAATGTTCACCTAAACCTCCAAGTCATTCAAATGGGTCAAGGCAAAACAAGGAAGAGTTCTGCACGGCAAAGAGTAAAAGCTCTAGATCCTCTAAAATTATAAAATATACACAAGACCCAAAGGAGAGCAGTAGGTCTGATGATAATCAGCACCATCAACCAGTCCTAAGGGATCAGGAAGGTCTACAGCCAAGACAAGGCAAGTCAGAAAAGTAAGATCAGGATCAGCAATCAGGCATAACCCAGGCAAGGACTAAGCCTGAGCTTAAATGCAGCTCCTGATCCAAGGGCAGATGCTGCTTGGGGGAAGATCCCAGGTGAGACTTCTCACAGATCTTTCTCTCACAGCTCATTTCATGACAGCCTGACCCAAGCACATGAGAACATTTTAAAGAAATATCTTGTCAGCTAAACTGTGAGGAGTGGGGCCTGCTGGTGCTCACAGGGCCATGGCACAAATCCTGGAACTCCTGCTGCTGGAGATCATGCTCCATGTTCAACAAGTCTCATTAGCTAAGAATTTCCTTCCACTTGGTTTCTAAGGTGCTATTTGGAGCTACAAGTGACTCCCCAGGGATTGCCATGACACCAAATGATGCCCTTTGAAGAGCTGCAGTGGCTTCACCAGCATTAGACCTGCTAGGCTTAGAGGCAAAGCTTGGTGAAGTGCCCTATGGCCACATGTCTGAAGACATTATTCCACAGGGAATCACAGCATTTCTGAAGGTAAGATTAAATTTCTAAATGTGTGTCTTTAAATTCTCCCTGAAGGAATGTTAAGAAAAGCTCATCTCTTGGTAATGGTATGTATCTAGAGACAGACCCTTGCAAAGTGATGGTGCAACACTATGAATCAACAGAGAGGAGTAAGGGCAAGTTATGGGTAGGTAGAGATGGGAACATAATAATTGATGTTACATGTTCACATCGAGAAAGTACTCTCTAAACTCAATTTCCACCTGTAGTCTTGTTTTAAGAAATAAATTACAGGAGTATAAACATTCTAGCTAGTGATAGGTATAATTGAACATGCTTATTGCCTGGTGAGAAGAGCAAAATAAACACCTGCAGTCTTAGCTGGAAGCACCTGAACATATCCAGAGTTCCAGCACTCCATTAGGAGCAACAGAGGAGGCTTTGGCACATGGCCCTCAACACTGTTACCATTGACATATGTTTCTATTATAATGAACATAAAGCTTATTTAGAGGGAAAATTGCATTTATCAAAATCAAACGGGCAGCTGAATGTTTCCTTGCACATGGCTTTTGGGATGGGTTTTGGCTATTTAAATGCCACCAGTGAAATATCCACATATGTTACATAGATTGAGAGGTCTTTCCTGAGTCTATGTCAGCAGTTATCCTATTCCCTCCCTTATTGAAGACCAGAATTGGAAAAGGAGACATATAAGCCTGGGAACAGCATGGATCTTTTGAAGCTATGTTACTTTTTGCTCACAGCAGGAGACATAATAGAGATATTTTATGTGGCACTGTGCAGCATCAACAAGGCCAAAGAAGGGATTCTGCAGCAGGGAAATACTGGGGATTGTTTCTGAGGATCACTCTCCAGACACTAGTGAAGCTCTCCAAAAATCATTCCTTTTATCTTTCTGCTCATCTTCTTTGTGCTCCTTATCCAAATAAATAAAACACGTCAGTGCGTGCAACCAGATCAGTTTCACAGACATCAGTGCTCATATCTAATATTTAAGTTGAGCACATTTTTTTCTGAATTGGATCAGAAAACTCTCTCCAAGGCAGAGGAGCTGATTTTCTGCATGCTCAACAACTCCTATCTCCTCCTCTCTTTTGTCAGTAGGGGTCAAAATACAGGCAACACCCAGTCTATTCTCTTTGTTAAAAACACTTCCATCCCTAGAAGTATTCAAAACCAGGATGGATGGAGCCCTGGGCAACCCAGTCTAGTCAAAACCCTTCCTGCCCATGGCAGGGGGGTTGGAAGTAGATGATCTTTAAGATCTCTTCCAACCAAGCCATTCTGGGGTTCTGTGACTACAAAACAAAATTTAAAAACAAAGAGATCACCTATTTCAGGTATGGGCTTTAAAAACTGAATCAACAATTTTCATTAAATTGGAAGAGATAATTTGACTTTTCTGCACTGATCTACTTAGCTTGTAGCACATGCACTGCATGAACTGAGAATTTCAGAGTGGCTGCATATAAAGATATCTTTGGACAGCCAAGACTTGAGAGGTTTTACTAGTAGTGCACAAACTGGAATCAAACCACAAGAATGTGTAATGGAATCCATATCTTCATCAGACAGAGGTTTTAATTTGGTGCAATATATTTGACCTATACAAACATGTGATTTGCATCTGGAAAAAAAATCTACAACTTTCTCTCATGAAAAATTTATCTGCATTATTTTACCACAGCTGAACACAGTTTTTCAGCAGTGTTAGAAATATTAACAATAGCAAAGTCTTCATTGAACTTCTGGAAGACTCCAGAATATCTTTCATGGGGTCATAACTCTGCTTGGGGAACAGAGCTTTTGTGCTACAGCATGTGTGTGAATAGCAAAATGGGATTTCCAACTACAGAATATAATATTTTTAGTTTAAGCTTTATCTGATCTCCTGTTTTCAGTGGGTTTTGGTTCTAGTTCTCTTTCATCATGTAGAAAAAGCAGTTAATTAAAAGAACTCTGAACACAAATAGGTTCAAAGTATTCCATCAGAAGTCAATGACTACAGCTTCTGCCTGATCCTTAATCATCTGCATTTCCTGCTGAATGAAATAGGACACAGAGTGAATTCCAAAATAGCCAAAGACTAATTTTTTGCAGTTCTGGAAATGACTGTTTTCAATTATTGAGCAAAGACATAACAATTTACATATTTCTGATTTTTTTTTATTTTGATATGCATGTCTCAAATGATTTTTCATCTAGATAAGTTATTCACAAATGAAAAATGAGTGCCACTCAGTCACACTCAGGTCTTTGAAAGAGAGTTTAGTCATGCATATTAGCATCTATGTATTCCTTGTCATCCACAGGCATTAAAGACAAATCCACTTCTACTTAGAATTCAAGGCTGGAAACCCCCTGCCCATGCAGTCCCTGCAGTTTCCAATCTGTGACCATCATGAGGAGTTAATCTTCCCTCCACACTTTGCTTTTGGCATACACACACCCTGGTCACTTGCTGCTCAGCTCAGAGAACTGGCGTGACACTTGCCATCCTTTTCAGACACCCATACAAAGAGTCTAGCTTTCCATATCTACAGTAAACTACATAAAGACGTAGACTATGTTTACGAGTAACTTTTCCTGAAAATTGATGCTTAGAAGAGTCATTTAAGATCCTTGTTTATTTTAGAAATTAGAAAAAATGCCTTCTTTTGGATTGAGCTCCTAGAAAAAACCAAGGTGATTGACCCAGTGGGAGAAGAAGGAAAAGAGGAATGTTAGGATAAAGAATAAAAAAAATTGTCATTTGTCTTCAGTAAAACACCTAATCCATAAATGGTAAAACCCACTATTCTCATAGCATTTCTACCCAAAAGGTCAACTGCAAGCAGGATGCTAACTGAGTAATCAGCACGCCCTGGCATTTAAAAGAAGTAGCAGAAAAAGGCCTCATTGTAATACTCTTCATAATGAAATCATGGAAAGGCATTAGTCCAAAAATGATTACAAATAAGCTTTACTGAACCGCAATAGGTGCAGGTTTTACCATGTGGAGAGATTAGAGCTGTGTGCAATCACTGCCTGGAGGCTGCACGTCATTTCACATCAATTGGCATGATGAATCTTTTACATAATGTGAATCACAGTCTAATTGTGAGTTTGATTGCATCTACTGTTCTGATCACACAACCTCAGCACACAGAGGCGAGCAGGGAGCTGAGCTATTGTACGGAGTTAAAGGAAGAAAGAAAAGCTGCGTAGCATGAAATGAAAGTGACATCTCACAGGATATATATTACCAAAAGTTGCTGAGCAATTTAACAACTACATGTAATATATATTTTGACAATATCAAAAAAGGCAATTAGAGGAGCATGTCTTCCACCAATAGAAATACATCATTTCTGAAATCAGCAGGCTGCTGCTATGAAACTCAGACTGGAAGCCTTTTTGCCAGAGAAGATGCATTTAAGACAATAAACTCTCCATTAACTGCAATGCAGGCAGAATGTAACTAACCCAGGATTCTTACAAGAGCTGGCAGAAAAACTGCTACTATATGCTTCAGAGATATTTCTAAATATCAGGTTCAGTCACGGATTTGTTGTAAATCATCTTGCAAAATAAAGCAAAAATCGATCCTCTATGGAAATTATATTGCTTCTATTACCATAGGAGCTGAGGCATACAAATCCGTATATGTATTTATTTCCCAATACCATTACAACTATTGTCTTCGCTTTATAAAAGTGAAATCGAATATCAATTAATTAAGGAACTTGTCCTAGGCACTACAGGAAATCTACAAAACAGCAAGTGGTGTTATCCAGATGGTCAGGTAGCAATTCTGCACGTTAGTTACTGGAAAGGTGCTGGACTGTAGCCCTTGCCTGATTGTCAGGGAGCCATCTGGATGCAGGGTACAAGGCATTGTGACATTCACTGCAGAACTATCATATTTCTCAGTCTTGCAGAAAGAAAAGAGAATCACAGAATCATAGAAACATTTAGGTGGTAAAAGACTCTTTAAATTGTTGGTCTATCCTAAATTTGTCTGCAACCCTCTCATCTTTTAAATACATTATATGTTTAGGGCCACAGCATGTTTTGGGGTTTTTTTTGGTTTTTTTTGGTTTTTTGGTTTTTTTTTTTTTTTATCTCATACGGTTTTTCTACAAGGCAACCCATTTCTTCCATGAAATTCATTACAGCTAAAGACCAGGGAATAATTTCAAACTTGGTTTACGTGTAAGTGGTTGACTAGGGGCTTATGTTTCTCCAGTTTAATTTTAGATGATTGTGTAAAGCATTTGAAATGTTTCTAAAAGAATAGATATCAATAGAAATAAATATGAGTCAAGGGTTGGCATATCAGTTGACATAAATCACAGCTCCAGTGGTGGAAATGTGACATTTTACCTCTGCTAGACAACTGTTCCAAGGATCCTGGAAATAAACTACCACTCAGTTCAGAAGTTTGCTGTGCCAGCAATTTTTTTTCATACAACGTTGATAGCTTAGCTCTAGGATAGGATAGCTCCAGGATAAGTTGTAAATGTTTGTGGGGCCAATAAAGGTATTTGCATTAAATTTGCATCTTTTTAAAAAATGAAACTCTGATCTTGGATCTCTCCGCCATATGCCTCTGCTGGGGATATCTCTGGCCTATATTTCAAAGTTTCTGATGTGCTGACAGTCAGTCAGCACCTCCTTTAACATTTTTTTTTACCCTTACAGGGTACAATGTAATCTAATTAAGTTGTGCAAATCTGAGTATGGAACTATCATTGCTCCTTGGGGATTTGGAGTCTACTTGTTAACAGGAAATTAAAACTAGCACATCTCAGTTGACACTACAGTGCACAGTGATGTTTACCTGGGAACTATTTCACAAGAAAATTGAACTATATTTCACCATTTAGAATCCAAATATTTAGTACATATGACATACAAAATCTGGTAAAAAGGACGTTTCTGGACTTTCTGGACTCTTTTTTTCTGACACACCTCAAAAGAAGTCAAAAAAAGTCCATTACAGTGATGTCCTTTTTGATAGTTAGGGTGCTATGAAGATTACTTAAAACCCAGGAAAATGCATGTAACAAAAAAATCACAGGATGGGGCAAATGCAAAAGGCAGAATTTTCTCATGCCTCAGACAGAGGGAAGAAAAAAATCTGGAACTGTGTAATTAGACTGCCATATGAATTTCCCCTCATTCGATATCACAAATATCAACCAGCAGCTTGAGTACTGAAGTTTAGAGTTACAAGGAGTGTGTTTAAGCTAAAAGACATTGTTGCTACTGTAGATTTCACCAGGACAACAGCACTTTTCCTCAATAATTTCATTTTTGCGATCTTGCAAGGATTTGGAATCATGAAGAGAACTGAAAGCAGCTGCCTTTAGTGGGAACAAAACACAGAACAGGCTAAAAGGAAGCATAAAAATACAGGTCTGCCAAAATTTCTGGACTTCAAGAAAGCTCAAAGTTCCCTGAAATAATCTCCATTTTCCTCATGTTAACAAACTACTACAAAACACTCAGGAAATCATAGAGGTGTACCCTTATTATACAGAAAGATCATTTCTCTAAAAGATATTAGTTGTAAATGCCATCTGACTTGTCAGGTATTGAAGGAAGATTCATAGCTCCAGCTGTAAACAAAGGGCACTCATCAATTAGTTTTCAAACACAAGAATAGAATGAGATACAAAGACTAGTCAGTGGCTCATGCCAGATGGCCAGGCAACAAATCATAGAACTGGACCCATCTTGAGCCATTCTTGCTGGCATAAAAGCCATGGAGCTTCTGAGAGGTAGCCAGTCAACCCAGACAGGCTCATTACTGCAAGTAGCATTAAATTAAACAGTGACATAAAGAGTCACACAATATCTCAAACTCTAACACGTTGATTAGCTTATTACTTAAGCAAAATACTGCAGAGAGCCGTGTGTGCCTGTGTGCATGCATTTAAAGTACTACACAGGCACAGGTCACTCACATACCACATTAAAGTCAATAAATTAAACATGAATCGTTGGGCACGTTAAATGAATTGCAACCCATAATCATCTAAGTAGCAACAAGGCATTCATTTAACCTGACCTAGATGGATTATATAAAGAGTTATTAAATATAACAGGAATACAAATTGCAAGTTAGAATCCTTGGAACTCTTTTCTGGTTGAAGGGGTTTTTATAAGAAGTCAGTAACTGAAACTATGCATATGTCTGACATTTTTTGACCTACTTCACTAGACACTGGTTTATTGGGGTAGTTTATATGCAAATCAGATAACATGAGACTATAAATTACAGAGCCACATCGTGGTCCACTCTGAAATTTTGTGCCTTGTCTGGGATAACAGGATGGTAGAATACAGTCAGTTGTGTCAGGTATCTCCAGAATTGCAAAGCAGGCATATTTGGCTTAACTAAGTGAAGAGGAAAAGGTTTATTTGAACTTATTCTGGAATGCACAATAGTTACTTAGATTTGTTTTATCTTCCTATTCAGAATGATTTCATGGTTCAGAGAGAAAAGCTTTAGTTCCTTCAGTCAAAAGATTTAGGGTGGAATTCATCTGATTAAATGCAGAGGCCTGCTCTTTATCTGAGTCACCGCAGTCTCCAGAAATAATCAGTAAAAATCTAGTCACTATAGACTACAAAGCCTAAGACAGAATTTCTCTAACTCTAAAACAGACATTTTAAATACATCCGATGGACTGAATCCTAAAAAGGTCTGTTTCTCAACAATGAATATAAAGGGAGGTTCAGAAATAGCTGTTACATGTGTTTAATGAAAATGACATGACTCCTATTCCTAGAATCTGCTCCTAGTTTTCCTGCTAACCTGCTGTATGGCTCTGGAAGCCTAAATGCTATTAAAAAAAACCCAAAAAAAACCCAAGAATGTTATTTCAGATGTCATTACTCCATTGATGACCTCTATTAGGCAATATCTTTCAGGCATCTATATTTACTCACAGTGACTTTCGATTTTCATCTTTTTGTACTTGTGCTCTGACACCCATTCTGTGTGTTCTGCATGTATATTTGCATTTTCAAATACAATATATATATATATTTATATATTTATATGGTCTTTAAACAATAATGTCATACAGGATGTAACAGGACAGAACCTCAGTATCAAATGTGCCCATTTGTATAATACCATACAGGTAGTTAACAATGATTTTTTTTAGCTGTTGGCGTCATCTGAGGTTAGAAAATTTTCCTTACCGGCTAATGTTAATAGGCCATGGACTTTAAAAACAAAAACCACCAAATTATTCTTCACAGTGTTATAAAACAAAAATTGAATGCCTCACTGTATATCTCCAGATGTACTTGGGAGGTGACAGTGAATATAAATTTCGTGGGAAAATTACCTAAGGACATCAGCAAAAGGAATAATAAAGAATCCCTGCCTAAATCTGCACTTTAAAAAGCATATTGTGAAGCGAATTGCTAAATTTATTTAAAAAAACAACCAACCAANGAATGTTATTTCAGATGTCATTACTCCATTGATGACCTCTATTAGGCAATATCTTTCAGGCATCTATATTTACTCACAGTGACTTTCGATTTTCATCTTTTTGTACTTGTGCTCTGACACCCATTCTGTGTGTTCTACATGTATATTTGCATTTTCAAATACAATATATATATATATTTATANAATATTGTATCTTAAAAAGTATTTTTTTAAATTAATTTGTAAAAAAGTGAAGAAAATATGATTATTAAGTTTAGAAGAATTACCTGAGATTGGTTGTTACAAATACAGAATACAAACAGACTGACTGATGATCACTGAAGGACCATGTCTGTAAATTGGTTATTTTTAATTTCTCTGACACTTTACAAGAAGACTTTTACTTATGTAAGTCCAAATTAATCTCCAAATAAAAATCCCTGAATAAAAGAGAAAGGAGCTGTGTTATGGGGGAAAAAATGAAACTGATATTTAGTCAATTTTAGGCAGTCAAACTGCCTGCAGTTTTGCATCAGTAAAACAATTTATATTGTTAATGACTTAGAACTCAAATATAAACATATTTGTAGAATCTTATATTATGGGCAAGGACACCTTTCACTAGACCAGATTGCTCAAACCCCATCTAATCTGGACCTGAACAATTTCAGGGATGGGATATCCCCAACTTCTCTGGGCCGCCTGTTCCAGGGCCTCTCCACCCTCACAGTAAAGAATTTCTTCCTATTCTTAATCTAAGCCTGCCCTCTGTCAGTTTTAAACCATTCCCACTTGTCTTGTCATTACAGATCCTGGCAAATGTCTCTCTCCATCTGCCTTATAAGCCCCTTTAATAACAGAAAGGCTACAATGAGGTTTCCATGGAGCCTCTTCATACTTATTGCTAGACAAGATGACAAAGAAAAGTGAATCAGAAAAGTATTCAGAAAGGTGACAGAACATATATTGTGGAAGCAACTTAATGCTGAACATTTAAGGCAAGTAGAACTTTGACTATCTGAATGCACTGTAAATTATTATTTAACAGAAGCCAGCCACAGTAATCAGCTATGTGCCACTGCATGCCCTCATCCAAGTTCAATGTCCATGCAAGCAAATTAAGCAATACTACACAATGAAAAATGACATAAAGTTTATTATAATGTCATTACAGTATGTCATTCTTTCACCAAGTGCCCAGGATTTTACCAAGTGAATTAATTCTATATCCCTAGCACTAGTGCACAAGGAATAAATACTTTTTGCATTAAGGTTGCAGGCTCAGCTTGTCAAACAGCATGGTTCCCAAATAATATTCCATTTAAGTTAATGTTCAATTTTTTATTACCCAAATTACTGCAGGTCTCCCAGATAGCCTATACTATAGTCACCCTTCATATCAGGATATTGCTCTGAGCTAAAATCTATGTTGCTGTGAAATTAGACCGGACTTATCCAAGCCATAGAGTTTAAAGCTATCTTGAGTATCTTTTATTACAATATAGTCATCCTGAGTGGTACAGCTCACAGATTTAGACATTTAAATTTAGATGTTTACAAGCGAGCTAAGATCTCATTACAATCAAGAGAGATCTAATCAGATAAATTTACTGAAATCTATAGATCTATTCAGTCAACTCTAAAATAAACAGTTACTTTTCAATAGTTATTTTAGGCTATCCATAGAATTTTTCTTAGCATAATATGAGCATAGTGTTGCCTTGCAATGCAGTCTCAGGATCCTTAGTTGGGTGATCCATGGGATAACTCCAGTAATATCACTCTGTTGTCTAGGCTTTGGAATTTCTGTTATCTAGGTTATCTGTTATCTAGAAATTTCTTTGAAATTTCCATCTTTATGGATTGAAATGCTGCTGTCTTAATTCCCTTTTTTTTATTATCATACAGAGCACAGATAGAAAACAGTTATTAATTTCCATCTCAATTTGAAGCCTCAGACTTGAAGCTCGGTTTATACACAGGATATCCAGAAAAAGTCAAACAATAAGTGGGGAAATACGATGCTGTTTCCTGGATAAAGGTAACTATCCACTAGAGGAGAAATAGTCTCCTATGATGTTTGGTGCATAAAGCAAAGCCTGACATTTCATAGTCCTTTACTCTCCTGGCTGTAGAAATTCTCTCTAAGTCTTTCACAACAGGCCAGGCTGCCCAGGACTTACCTTCAGGCTGTAATTCTGGCCACAGCAAAGAGTAACACAGCTGTTTGTGCACAGTTGACCAGTATTGTACAAAAGGAAACTAAAAGATAGAAGATCACCACAATGGAATTAGAAGCTAAATTGATAGGAAAGGAAATGAAGCCATAATCTTAAATAAAGATTTCTGGATTTGCTCAGAACAAAAGCTGGTGATATTCTTTCATACTTTTTCTTTTATCTCAGGAAAATGATGCAGAGATAATGGAATTCATAGTGAAGTAGTACTTTTATGTCCTGCTCTATGTGGGACTTACGTAGATTGTGATGATTAAGTCAGATCTGCCACAATAGAACTGGTGTATATGTGCTGCCTTCTGTATTACACATCTCTAGATGCTGCTCTAATAATGCTTTGCCATCCTGTGGATCCATTAGACATTCCAACAAGTAGTGTCTCCTCTTGTGAGAAACTTCCATCTCTTTCTACCCTCTCTGATCCCCCTCCAGCTCTCAGCAAGTGAACAACAGACCTTGGCTGAATTGTCTGTACAAATCTGTGCTCACTGGAAGGCTTTGCAGACCTCTAAAAAACTGTAGCATCATCTACTGCACCATACAAACTCTTAGCTGGCCAGACTCCAGAGTGAAAAAAAAATTAAAATTACCAAGTAACTTTGAAATAGTTTCTATAATGTGGCTTATGGGTGGCATGTGACTCTTTTGATCTAGTTGATCTACTTGCTCATTTTCAATAACTGACAGGATCAAGTGCAAGTTTCTATGAAGCCAGTGGCATAGAACTTTGTATCCATTGAGAGGTGAATTAGCTTCTAAATTTTATCTGCCAAGAAATTTGGGAATGACTATTTGGTAGTCTGGAAGATTGTCATAAAATTAGAGTCTGCAGAAAAACACCTACTAACCTATATATATAAGACACTCTCTCTTGGGGTATTTATGTACATTGGTAAGATCTCCCCTGAACCCTCTTTACTTAATATTAACAACTAAAAGTTATAATTCTAGTCAAAACAAGCCATATCAAATCTAAGTGCTTAGGTATTTCCTCATCAGGCCAAAAGCAAAAGAGCTGAAATGAGAAGCTAAACAGGACATAGTGACTGAGTTCTTTATACAGACTTGCAGCATTTAGGAATGGTAAATGCATGTCAATATCGATTTTGGAAGAAAATAATTTCAGTCCTATAAATGCAATGACTCTGTAATAAGATCACTTTAAGAGAAAACCAATTTTGATAGCAGCTGTGAAGGCTACTGGAACCAACAGACCAAAATCTATTTTCAATGAATAAGCATGGGGATGAAAAAAAAAAGAAAAATCTTACTTTACTAGAATTTCTTTCTATATATTATAAGAACATCAGTTAGAGAAGTGACAAGTTATCAGGTAGTTATAAGTCAGCAGGTGATTATCAGCTGAAGAGTTTTACCTAGTTAAGTCAAAGGCACTCTATTTCTCTGATTGCATTTAGAGCAGCATATTGTGCATATGATTGCTTGCCAATGATTCTGCTGGCAGAAGGATCAAGTCCTAATTTGCTTCAGAGGGCTGCCAACAGGATGGCAATCCAGCCTTGTATCTTAGCATTGACTAGAACATTACCCTGACACCAGAGAAGGGTATTTCACCAGCTATGTGCAAATCACTTGCAATCCATTTTAAGCCACATTTATATATACATTATATATTATACATTTTATCTTCCTGATTCATTCCTCCACTTTCTCCTTGTTAGAAATCGTGGCAGCATTTTGCCTCCATCAGGGAGAGCAGGTGAACAGCTCCAGCCATTCTATGCACCTGCATTAATGCTAAATCAGCTCTCATGAATTGTGCATGAGATCCAATACCTTATAGTCATTAACTCTGGCACAAAGTAAAAAAAAGCTTTAGACAAGGCTTTTCTTTACCATGTCAAGCCAGAAATAAACACTACAGAAGGTAGTGAATCAGACCCCAAAGATTTTTTCCTTTTACTTGTATTAAAGGATGAACATGTTAAATTAGGAAATATAAGCTGCAGGAGAAAGGAAGAAAAGATGAAACCGTGACATATAAGGACTACCTGTGATTAGTTTAATATATAAATTGCTCAGTTGTCCATGATCTATAACAGTAACTAAAGTTTTAAAGTACATTTATATCCATTACAGGAAGAATAAGCCTTCTAACCTACATTCATTCCCTTAGTCCACTAATTGTGTTTTCTCCCTGAAAAATTTTAATGTTGCCATTAAATGAAAGAGTCCATGATTACAGGGCTGTACTATTTTCTCTTCAGCACCATAAACTGCTGTAGCTCAGTGATGTGCTTCCCTCTAGTGTCCACAGCATCACATGAAATCTGTAAAATACTGGGATATGAACTGAGCTACGTTAATTTTCAGTGGTGATTACACACTCATTTGACTTAATATCTCAGACTGAGGCTCCAGGTGAAGATAACACAGGATCAGTTTCACAGATTAAATTCTTCACTCACCAAATTGCAATTTAACATTTCCCTCTTCTCATATCTCAGTTATTATATGAAAATTTAGCTGCAATTCATCTCTTTTCTTTGTTCATTTAATCTTTTTCTTCTTTGCTTCTTTTTTTTCCCCATTCTATTTTACTTTAGTGATGCCAGCCACACAGGTGACATTTCAGCTTATATTATATTTATCAAGATCTTATAGGGTGCAGATATATATACAATTAATATCACAGCCAATTTTACATAACACAGTTAAGTAGTCAGATTATTAAACAGCCATGTCAACCAAAGAAGTGGACTGAGTTTTATTTCTCCTGATTGCATATCTCTCCAGGCAAATCTGTATTACTGCATTTCAGGGGTAAAAAAAAAAAGGCTCTTTTTTGGTTATTGGATCAACCTGGAATTTTGAGTCAGTTACACAACAAAACTACTTGCTCCATAATGGCACTTTGGTTTTTTTCTGAATTTTAGTTGAAAGTTTCTTGTCCAACTTTTTCCCATGCTTACTTACATTCTTTATTGAGCATAGTGCAGCTGAGAGTGATATCTGTGTGCATCATTTCAGCTCTCATTCTCCAGAAAGCTCTTCCAACAGAGCCAGTCTGGAGGCAGAGATGACAGCATCTCACAGGCCATTTGGTGACAGAGCAATGTAACTGATTCATGTATTTCATTATCCTTTTTTTAAAACTGACACATAATTAAATGCATTGTCTCCGTTTGACAAGAAGTAAAAAATTCTGAATCAGATCAACAAAGTCAAAGCAAATTACTACATTAACATTTTCCCTTTACAAAATAAAATTAATCTGGGAATCAGTAATTTCTTCTCTAGCAAAAAATTTCAAATGTGTAGAATTATGATTTTCAGTTGCAAAATTTGTTTTGGCAAAATACATTTTTACACTTGAATACAAAATCCTCTCAGTAGCCATATATACTATGATCTCTTTTCTGATAACGATTATTTAGCCTCTCAGGAGTTTTCTGGCAGCATACTGAGATTCTTTAGATCATAGTGCTCCTTCATACTTATAGTCTAGAGATACCAAGTTTGTGATGAAAGTTTGTGTGTGAGAAAGGGAGAGAAAATATCTTTGAAATGTAGACTTGCCTTTAGGTAACACATTTCTGTCTTATTGGCCTTTCCTGTTTCTTTGTGTACTAGTCTGGGAATTTTATGAAGTCAGTATTTTCCCATACTTGCTGAAATAGCAAAGTCTCAGAGCTTCATAAAATACAAATTGCATTGAAAAATGGTAAAAAATATAGGAGGCAAGGAATTTCAAGTCCAGATCAAGTACCTGAGTTTTATCAGCTCAAGGGTATGATGCTGTGAGAGATGGAGAGAATACAGGGAAAAGAGAGTTTACAACTTTAGGAAAGATTTTGCTTCTTAATGATTCAACGGAGTTTTAGAAATACTACTGCAGGCTTAAGAGGATTCAGAACAGTATTTTTCCAGGACTAGTTCCAGTTATCTTTATAAACATTGTCTTTCTCTCTAGAGCACAGTGTAAGGTGTGCTAGAGGACGAGCTATAGGAAAACTACTGCTCTTTCCTTATGGATGTTCTTTTTTGAAGAGGGTTTTGTTTGGTTGGGTTTTTTAAGCATCACTTGTTTCTTCCTCGCTTCAGAAAATAAAGTTTATGTGACTTTACCATGTGGCAGTCCTCTGATAATCACTTCAAGCCAATTTCTGCTAATAAGGGAGAAGAGGCCCTAAGAAATATGAAGAACTTGTAGGCTTTGCAAAAAAATCAGTGGCTTGAGAAGAAAGAGAGAAAAATTGAATGTCCTTGTGGAAGGAAAGACTACCAAGTACGAGACACATGGGATCACGAGCTCAAGATATGTTTTCAAAGAATCCACACATGCAACCAGAGCTAAGCACAGCATGGGCTGCACAGTGGCTATGTGGGCAACCACAGATATGGCAGAAACTGGCAGTGCTACACAGCATTGCAAGACAGTGATAAGTGTCACGGAGAAACTATGAAAAAGAAAGTGCAAAAATCTGCAAAAGATCACGTTTCCTTGCGTCTGCTGCTCACGGAACAACTCATTAGCAGTTTTCTGCTTCCAGAAGAAGGCTCAGTGGAGGATACAGTTCCAAGTGTCATTCATACTGCTTTCTTAACTGCATGAGGTTTCTTTTTTCCTATTTTTTTGAAAAAAAAATAGGTATGTATAAAACCATGTCTCCTGAAGTCTGCAATACAAAACTAAATTCGACAAACACTTTAATTTTCCTTTGTATGGAGCTGTGAAATTTCCTTCCCCTAGCAGTGCCAATGAAGTCAAAGACAGTAGAAAGTCCAAGAAGTAGAGCTGCTCTGAAAATAAAAAGACCATTAAAAGAGAACTCTGGGGGTGGGAAGCAGCAGTTTAGGTCTTAACATGGGATATAGAGTGTGCTCAGTTTCCGTGGCTTTGAATAGGTCATATGTCTCTGGAAACCTATTTGCTTAAGAATGGCTACTAGTTACACCCCTGCAGGATCTTTGAGGAGCCATGATTAAGATACCCATCCCTACCATCAGAACAATAGCATTTCTCTCTATCACAGGAATTATGTGCAAAGAAAAAAGCACGTTGATGATGAAGAAGCAATCAGATACTGCCGTAATCAGTACCTTAAATTGTATTTGGGATGGCTGATGCAGCTGGTGTAGAGGCAAGCAACAAAGACCTGTGAAAGACATTCTCTGCAAAAACTTCTAAAGCTACTGTTGGTGTCCTCAGGCAGGAGGTTATCTGAGCCTCAGTCTCACACAACACATACTTGCAAAGAGAGCCAGCACAGCCCAGTGTTATGTTGATAAGTGCCTGATTTTTTATGATCCTTTTTTGTTTCAGAAGTTTAAGTAGCCTAACTCTAGCTCTGCTGAGCTGTACTGCCACCTCCACAGAGCACCAGCTTCTTCTTGTGTCCCACTGCTGGCTATGCAGCCGGAGGCTGGTTCAGAGCTGTTGTCTTAGGTTGCAAGATGTAGCTGGGGGTGTGTATTCTATGGCCATCTGTTAGAGGTGGAGCAGTTATCTTCTGTTAATTGGGCAGTTTTCTTTATCTCTTCCACAACCAATCCTCCCTCTGGGAAATATCTTCTGTTCATGGGCCATTGAGTCTCACTGCATGACTGATAAAATTACATCATGCCACTGTGAGATGCTCCACCCAGGGGGAGGAGCCAAGCATTCCTACCTGGATATAATCTGATATTTGGAACACCACAGGCAGCCTTTTAACCACTGGATTCCCAGAGGAAGACCAGGCCCACCTACCCCACTATGGGACCTTCAGAGGAAAACTACACCCTTCTAGAGGATCTGCTTCAACAGAACCACATTTGCTCCAGGAGGAGCAGCCACCATTTAATGGGACTGCTACCAACACCCAGATCCACAGGGTGTCAGGTTGTATTCTGTCAGTGGGGGGTTTTTTTGTACTATTGCATTTGTATTTTTAATTTTCCTAGTAAAGCATTGTTATTCCCATTCCCCTATCTTTGCCTGAGAGTCCCTTAATTTCAAAATTATGATAACTCAGAGGGAAAGGGGCTACATTTTCCATTTCAAGAGAGGCTCCTGCCTTCCTTAGCAGACACCTGTCTTTTCAAACCAAGACAATTGTGCACACAGAGAGGGGCTGGGGGTCACCAGGCAGGCTAAGGAGGATACAGACTTTTGTGCTTCCCATAGGACCCATTTCTCACTGAATATCGCTGATATTCTCTTGTCATGTTTCTGGATTTCTAACCTTCAAGTTGAAAGTTCAAAGGTAGTAAGGGAAGGTCCCTATAGCTCAGCAAGCCCAAAAATATATCACTGTCACTGCCATTAGCAGGCTACAGGCTTGAGCTGGCTTTTCAAGGTCTTGGGATTGAGGCTTGGTAGGTTTGGTTTGAACTTGGCCTGCCTGGACTTTTCTACCAGCTTTTTTAGACGTAACACCAATTATTCTATGTAGAAGGGTTGCTATGCCTAAATAGTTTTATCTTTGCTTATCTTTCGATGGGAAACCATGGCTTTTCTACAAACAGAGTGAAAAATAATTCCTCTATGTAGAGGGAAATATTTGCCTTTTCAGCATGATGCTGTAGTGGTAGGGCAGCACAGGGATGGTATGACAGTGCTGAGAGCACAGGATGCAATACAGAGAACAGGCATGGGGTGGTAAGAAAGGTCACACAGTAGCACTGGAGGTGTCAGGGATGCAGGTAATTCTTCAGTAGTTAGTTAACAAATGGACAGATGCAGCTGGACAAAACCGGTTTTTACAAAAAAGCAAAGAAAAATAATCTAATATTTGCAAAACAGTTTACATACAAAATTTGGATGCAGTGTGATGTTGCAGACATTAACTACGAACAAGGTGTCAATCTGGGTCAGAAAACACAAAATCAGCTGAAAGTGAAGAAGAAACCATCAAAGTGATGCTTGCCTGACAAAGAAGAAGAAACCCCATCATCACCATCATTCCTCCCAGGACAGAATGTGGGGGCAATGAACTTTTATGCAATCCCCTGCTCCCTGCTTTCTCTGTGAGAAAAAATGGACCCTTTCCTTTTTCTATCCTCATTAATTAGACATAGCAATTCCTTTGATCATCCTGTTGAGATCTAAATTGTATTAACAATAAATTCTTGGCCTTACTCAAAAGGTGGGTTTCTTTTTTGCACTATAAAATTTTGAATTTGGCAGACAGATAAACAAGTACAATGATGACATAAACTCTCTTTCTTTGGATGCCAGGCTTAGAATTGAGATCCAATTTCAACAACAGAGCAGAATCCACTCTCTTCTATTTTCCTTTTGTTTTTTTTTTTGGTTGTGACACAACTCTGCTACAAAATCTTTTGTCAAAAACTACAAGAGCTAAGCCTCCCTTTCACAGCATCAGTGTGGATTCTTTCACATCAATAATCTAAATAGCAGCACTAATTCAGCACCAGACTAAGAGACTGCTGGGTTATTCTAATTTATTTAAAACTGAATTAAGGGAGATTTACTTCAGAACATAAGAGAAACCTTTATACAAAAAGAATAGTTGAGATTGGAACAGATTAGATGTGGAGGTTGTAGAAAAGCTTTGTAATTTGAGCCTTTTAATTACCAGTTAGCCAGGCTACTATGAATGAATAGCTCAAATGTAGTCAGGCCTGAGCTGGGGCAGCAGGATGGAACAGATGGCCTCTTCAGTCCTCTTCCTGCTATATTTCCTAAGATAATCCTACACTTATTGCATTAATATTTCCTAGTTCACTCATTTTTCTTTGTTGTTGTGCCTTGGACTAAGGCTAGAAGTTTGTTTTTTTCCTTTTGTGGCACAGAATCCAGAAGAATATGCAAAACCACAGTGATGTACAGAGAGACCATCTCATCCAGGGAAAAGAGCAGCTAATGCCAATGCCTAAATCAGACAACTACTCCTGGATGTATAATTTCTTTATTTCATTTCATAGGACCTGATGGACTGTAGAATTTTTATGATTTCTTTGAGACTCTGAGCGTCCTTGTAATGATGACACAGAGGAAGAATTTAGTTAGGAAGTCTCTTCTTCAGTGCATGTATGGTTGGCACTAAAAGGGCAAGGTTATCTGGGTTGTAAGGACAGCTGGTTCAGAAAGGCCTTTAGTTAATGACTATTCAATGCAGGAGACACAGTGAAGCAACAGAAAAGTTTATCAGTTGAAAAGAGGACACAAACTGTGACCAGCAGCAGATAACTGAGGCAGCAGCAAGGGTCAGAATTCCCACTGCCTGATGTCCCATTCAGGACCCAGCTGTTCAGCCTATGAAAGGGTCAGCCAGCACTGTGCAACACACATGAGAGGAAACACCATGATCAGGGTTTCACAGCAAAGACCAAGTATCTTACACAATATTAGAAGACGCTTGTGGGACAGCATGAGACTTATTATAGGGTATTTTGAGGGAATTGTAGGAATGTGAAGGCCTTACTGTGGGATAGGGCAAAGGTAGTGGCAGGGATCAAGGCAAATTGGGGAAGAGCAGGCATGGAAAATTGAAGAGGATAGACTAAAAGAAGGCAAGTCACAGGTAAGCAGGTGGCAGGCCAGGGTGCTTGTCCTGTACTTGACATACCCATTAAACTGTATTTCTGCCTATTTTCTGTGTAAGCAGGCTCTGCTGCTGAACTTCAAGACCACCTCCCAAAACTAAGACTAACATCCAGACAGACCCAAAGACTGAGAGTCTGACACCATGAATGGAAGAACTCTAGAGATAGATCAAGTACATTTAGGATTCACCTCTACCAGTGAAACTGCAAAAAAAAAAATAAAATCACAAAATGTCTGCGTATCCAATAGGTCTCACATTAGTCTTTTTCTGCACTGAATATAAGCACCAATGTAGTCAAAATACAGTATGCAAGGCAGTTTGTAGAATATTACTAAAATTACACATAAATCAACAGAAAAATGTTATGGTATATGGTAATATCTTCAGTGTCTCAAAAGACTCCATAGTGATCTGATTAAAAAAGATTTGAATCATATAATAAAATACTTAAAATAAGCTCAGTAAAGGCAGCAGAGTGTTACCTAGACAACTTGACTCATCTACGGTGCTAAAACCAAACATTAAGTCTATCACAGCTGGGAGAGGTGTGGCCAGCATAAATTCTTGGAGCCTTCTTTTAAAATTCACAGTTAAAATGTAGGTTCTAGGTTTTCAAACATGAAAACATGCAAGATAAGATAGGTCTAACCAGTGGATAAATAAAGAAGTACTTTTAAAATTTTATTTATAGACTCTTGAATTCATATTTAAGATTTTTTTTTATTCTATAAATTACATTTCCCTAGTACAACACCCGTTTCCTGATATTTACAATTTTTTCCTAGTACAAGGAGAAACCCTAAGCACCTTTTTTAGAAGTTACATCCTATTTTGAAATCTAGTGTCTTAAAGTTTAATTTTCATGTAGATTAAAAAAGCCAAAAATTTGTGTGAGAGCAAAATACTCATACAGGAACAAAAGACTCTGGCAAACACAACATGTGCATTATAAGGTATGAGGGGTCCCTCTGCTGGGTTTTTTATGTTATTCCAATCCTGAGATACAATGCACACAAAAGCTCACACTGCATAGCTCAAATTACTTTTGAAGGAAGTGGCAAAGAAATTAACACTCCTGATAGTTCAATTGTAATAATTCGTAAACTGTGCACTGATAGTCAAGACAATAAATGATGTCACAGACATTTCTGAGGAAAATGTATCAAGCAGAGTCATGTACATCTAAACTGCTGCAGAGGAAAAGTTGTAGAAGTTTTAATGATCCTAGGCTACCATTTTCAAGAAATCCATGCTAGTTGGGCACTGAAGATACACCAGTCAGAGATTTAGCATTTAGTTCTTCAGAATGTTATAAAAAACTATACAGAAAAACAGGCAGGTTGCAAAGTCTCGTTTCAAACAACTCAATGTCTTAATCCCAGGTAGAATTTTCAGCACTACAATGTGTAAGAATATGCAATTTTGAGAATAAAAGAAATATAAAATAAGCAAAGTAAGATAACATGGGCATAGCAGGCCGCTCTGCCTACATGGAGATAAAATAGCTTCAAAAATACCCTATTTGCAAAGGTTACTGGTGGTAGATGGAGAATTGGGGTCACACTGCTGTTGGTGTTGAAGAATGCTGAGCCCAGCCTAGCTCATTAATCCCAAAGTTAGACATTCTTAGAAGAACAAGGTGTCCTGACAGAAGCTGGCACGGAGCAGAATGTGGCAGACAAAGTCCCTGATAAAGGAACCAACTTGTGATAGCATTGATAACTTATTTAAAGCCCCTGAGCTGACACAGCTGGCCCAGCGATATATGACAGATAAATAAATCACTTTATCCTATAAAAGCCCAGTCCCACTTTTTCATGGCAGGATCTTCTAACATAACCTTTCTTGGAGTGTGTGTGGAATTTACTCCCTTGAGTGAGGATGTCCCTCAAGGCTTGTCCTTGAGTCTGAGTGACAGAGATTTGCTTGCAGTCATTGGTATGGGTTACATGGGTATGAATGACATCAATCTCTACTTAATAATTATTTTTGTAGATTTAACATCACTGCTCCAATATTGCTTCAATACTTAGTACATTACAGTTAGTTTTAGCTATCTATACTGTGTAGTAAATTATGCTGATTAAGATCTCCCAGTCTAATCATTATCAATTTAAATCAATAATTTGTGTAATTGATATAAATATATTTGGTTTGCCATTCTTAATCCTGCGGGATTAAACAGTGTAAAGGCTCAGTTACACCTATATAATACTTTAGATCTAAACCTTTGATTAAGAATGTGGCTAAGATTGAATTCAGCTGCACCTAGACTCCTGTTTGAGAAGGAATTCAGAAAGCAAGGAGGTCCTTTCTGCACCCTGTATATCAATGGGAGAATTTCTCTAACAAACTATGTCTGAAGATCCTGTTCTGGCCATGACAATGGGCAAAGGCAATCTACACCAAAATAATTTTCTTAGTAGATTTGTAAAGGATTCTCCTGGTATAGTGCTACTCACAGGCTTGAAAATTGAAACAGAGATAATAGTCCATAATGCTATCAAATAGCCCATAATAGTATCAAACAGAGCCATTCTGCTGGGAATTGTGCCATAATGGGAGGCAAGGAAACATAACAGAAAGAATAAATAAAATCAGTCAAGTACATAAGCTTATTTATAAACAATAATTCAAGGAATTAGCCAAACTAAGGACTCCAGAGGCCTGAGGTGGAGGTGTCTCATTTCAGTTAATGGCAATGCTGTGTGGTGTCTGAGGGACACAAGTGCAGCACAGAATCAACAGCGTCCCTGCAGTGAGGGCCCACTGCTGGCACTGACAGTAGCCAAAAGCACACTTTGAACAGGAAAATGAAAAAAAAAATAACCAAGAAGAATTATCTTCTGTGTATATCTGAGTTCTTCCAGAGAGTGACTGATGCTGAAGTGCTCCTCCACAAAACCTGCCTGATCTAGGGCAGGTTGTGTATTCCCAGTGACCTTTCCCTGCAGTAGAAACACCAGATTTCATCTGCACTTTTCAACATACTAGGCTGAGGTTTTCCCTTTGTACATCAGCTTGAGTTTAATTTTCCTCGTTTAATCGTGTCATTTCAGGGATAACAAGTTCTCTTTTAGAAACAATTGCTGGTTTTCTTCGTGCTGCAACAAACATAATGAAATATCTTACAAGGTCTCATTTCCTGTCGGATGTTGAATGTTTTATTCATTTCAGCTGGCAAAATTTTTTGCAAGAGGGAAAAAGTGGAAGGAAGAGATGGAAAGAAAACTTGGTGGATGCAAATGAAAAGCCCTCACTTAAGATCTGGACTTTAGACTTTAATGCCTTTTTATGGGGTTAATATGGCATGGTTCATGTGGGGAATAGGGTGATGAAGTCATTGAGAAACTATCATTTAAGCATAGTTTGTTGTTTAAAATGAACATTTTGCCTGGTTCATACTGAGCAAGAACATGTCCCTTATTCTGTTTCTCCTTTTCAGTCTAGGGCAGCTAGAGAAAAGATTTTTTATTTGATTTAGATTCTTTGTACCTGAAGAATAGCTTGGAGAAGTCTTCAGGCCAGTACATACTACACTTAGGGTGTGCAGTGTAGGACTAGTTTAGAGAATATGACACCTTATTTCCTGGAGCATTTCACAAAAATGCCCAAGGGAACATCCTGCAGAAACTGTCTTGGCTGTTTGCTAGGCAGTTCTCACCTGGACTATTATCAGTGTACCTGCTGAGGTTTACTGTGAGTTACTTCTTTTCCCACATATGTATAATCTGAGTTTTGCAATATTCAGAAAGACTATTTCATATCTTCTCAAATTTATTATTCAGCATATATTCTTTATTATACCCATTCATAAATATTCCTCTATTTATAAAAAAAAAAAAAAAAAACCAACAATTAAACAACTAAAACACCCAGATCAACCCCTATAAGAGAGAAAAATAAGTTTTAAATACTGCTTTAGGAAAAAATATATTTGATCATTCTTGTAGGTTATTTGATACATATGGAATTTACAGCTATGTAGGACAGGGTGTTGGTATATCTTCCTAGACAGAGAAAGAAAATGTTCAGATCTTGCCCTTTTAGGGTTAAAAATGTCAAGTAAGAGCAGGAGACTCTCTTTGCCATAATAAACCTCACATGAGTCTTGTTACTGTTACTGCACCAACATGGCAAACAAATGCAGTTTTGGGGCAGGCTGGGTCCTCAGCTGGCCTGTAATACCATTCTGGCTTCTGTGAATAGATTTTCTTCAAATAGGAGCAAGAGTACAGAAACAGGAAGGGAAACGGTGTTGCCTCATCCCAACACAGATTCACTTCTTGTCCCAACATGGTCAGGGCAAGCACTAAGAGATAATAACAAATAATTACTGTGAGGTGTCTGAACACAGCCTAAAAGAAACAAGAGCACAAGTTCCATGGAAAATGTATTCACCTGAAGTATAAAATAGGCCTTGTAAATATTAAAGCATTAATTTATTTGTGTAAATTCAGTCCTGTAGTCTTAGTTAATCTGAGGACATTTATTGAAATACATGGGACATTATAATCTTTTCAATTAAATATAGGAATACCCCAGCATGGTGAGATTCAAGCCCTAATTCACTAGATCCAAATATAAGAGAAAATTATTTCCTGACTGAAAACTATTGTGAGTGCACAACAGTTTCAGTGGAATGTGGAATGCATATTTCACATTTACCATATTCAGAGAAGGGAAAACAGCTGTTACACAAAAGGATATAACGCTCAGAGTAAATATTGGGAGCTGCAAGATGAAACAAGTATGAAGATGAATCATCAGGAATGTTTTGCTGAGCCTTTGAAGTTGTATTCCCGTTTATCTAGAGCACTCAAATGGCAAAAAGCACAATGACCATGTGATAGTTTTAGACTGGCAAGTTGCATTCAAAGTTAAAATGTTTGATCTTATATTTTGTAGGTCTCTCTGGTTACAGTCTTGGGCTTGTAGACTTCCAGACCTTTGACTAAAATCTCTTTCTCATTGTAACTGATTCAACTAATTTTAATATCTTAGCAAGGCTTTTGACATGGTCTTCCAATGTAGCCTTTAATCAAACTGGTGAAATACAGTTTCAATTCATGGGCTATGGGTGGAAAATTTACTGGGCAGGAAATAGGTTGCAATCAACAGCATAGAGGGCAGTGAATTCCCAGCACTGATCCTCAGGAGTCATGGGATCACAGAGCTGTAGAATCATTTAGTTTGGAAAAGACACACACAACCAGTCACTGATCCAGCACATTACCTGCTTCCTCAGCCTGGGTCTGGTGGCTGTGGGGCAGCAGCCTTTGCTGGGGTCAGTGCTTCCAGGGTTGTTTTTAATGACCCAAACAATGCAAGTGAATATACGCACAGCAAGTTCGTAGGGAATATCAAAGTGGAGGGAAGGGCCAGTACACTGGAAGGTGACAGAATTCCACTCAGAGGAATTCCAAAGGGCTAAAAGGTATGGGCTGATATCAAGCTTAACAAAGGCAAATGGAAAGTCTATGTGCATGGGATGGAATAACCACACTCAACTGTCCATGCTGAGTGCTACCAGCTTTCCTTTGCAAAGGAGCTGTGCAAAACAAACCTGTGGTCCTGGGGGGCATGAAAATGAGTCAAAACTGCACCCTTCCAGTGGAAAACACTCTGGCCACTATTAGCAAGGGTTGGCAAGCAGGGCCAATGAAATAATTATTCTCTTCCATTTGGCACTTGTGAGAACTCACCTGGAGTTCTGTGTCCAGCACAATAAAGGATATTGTCATACCAGGGCAAGTTCAGCACAAGGGTCACCAAGAGGACGAGGGGGCTGCAGCACAAGATGAGTAGAGGCTGAGAGAAATGGCTTGTAAGCCTGAAGGAATGAAATCTGAAGGGAGGTCTACAGCTGCTTAAAGAGAGGGCACAGAGAGACCCAGACTCCTCTTGGAGGTGTAAGAGATGAAACAACTGCCACCAGATATATAAAAAACATTCACAATGAGGGTAATCAAAATAATGTCCAAAGAGACTCTATCTTTTCATACTGGAGATATTCAAATCTCAGCTGGACACACCCCTATGAAACCTGCCCTAAGTCTGACCCCACTTGATCAGGGAGTTGGACCAGAAAACTTCCAGAGGTCTTTTCTCATCTATTTTATTAAGAAGACAGATTCCATAATATGCAAATTTACTCCATCCATTCGAGAATGAAGTGACTTACCCTAAGGGGCACTGCTTTATCTGAAACCAGAAGATGCATTCCAGGATCACAACTGAATACTTCTACTGAGACTAGAGTTAATCACAAATAACCACTACAAAATGGATAGTTAATCAGAACTTCACTCCTCAGAATCAACTGTTTGGGTTCTACAGATTCATTCCTATTGCTTGCATCATTTTCTAGTGATGACATAGTCCATAACTGAAATTTAGACCTATATGTTTAACAAAGACTAATCTAATTTTAGATGTCCAGTCACTAACAACTCATTCATGTTAAAGACTACTCATTTATGCCACCATGAGGTTACAGTTTATCTTCCAGTTTTCAGAATGAGGTGTCACTGAAGCTCTTAATTGATTTTCTGATTTAGAATTTGTCTTCATTTATTGATTTCTTTTATTTACGTTAAAGAAGAATGATGACATAAAAAGTTTGATCTGTAAATATTTAAATCTTCACAGTGGCTTTCTACTGACATTTGGAAGGTCCCCATGAATGTCATGTTAATGTGAGGTTTAAAAGACAGTTGCTTCCCTGAAGGCCTTTGGGATAGGAGCATTTTTTGGTTTTTTCTCTCAACAATTCTTAGTTGTCTCATTACCTGCTTTACAATGAATTTGAAATGTAACCCTCCTACGACAGACAGTGCAGAAGTCTATTGACCTTCTCTAGCTCCCCCTGTTCTTCTGTGAGATCTTGTCTTGTAGTCATGATAATAAATCTAATGAACTGTCTGACTGGTGATTAAGCTTCACTTCATGGAGAACGAGTCAATCAGGTCTACCAGACTTGAAACAGTTTCAAAAGTCCCAGATTACTGCTATACAACTCAGATGAAATTGAATGGTGAGTAAAATGATTGAATAAGAAAAATATCAACTGGAAACCTCACTGACAGATCACTAGGAACTGATGGGGCATAACTCACTGCTAATAGAAATTTGTTTCTCAACAATATAACTCACAACAAATAGTAATTTGTTTCCATATTATTTTGTTGTCTGCTTGTATTTAATTATTTCCTATATTTTTTGTTGTTGTTTGTTTCATTTTTTCAAGGTTTGTTTAGTTTGTGGCATTCCTTTTGAAAATTGGAATGCCACTTCACTGTATCAAATTTGTACAATGAAAAAAGATAATTCTACTTAATAAAGATGTACTGAGTTTTGCCAGGCAACATTATCATTTTAACATGGCATGACTTAATTTAAAAATGTACTTTTTGCTACTTTTTGTATCCAGTGGCAAGTATAGGCAGCAATGGTACTAGACATTGCAAGAGTTTTTCTGTCAAACTACACAGGCTGTGCAAATTGTGAGATGGCTGTGCAGAATTCCGTGCCTTACAGTGAAGTAAACCCCAAATGACCTACATTTTCAACACAGTTATATACCAGGAATATGAAGAATAGCCATCAATTCCAACTTGCCAGATCTCCCAAGATCCACAAGGGACAAACACATCGGTCCTACATGAAAGATGGCATTTTGGAAGGCAGCCTTGAAATCAGGTCTGAGATGATCAGCAGAAGTTTTGAATACATTGTAAAGTCACTCCTTGATGCTATTCAAAATATATTCTCTGAGGTCTTGAATACCCTCACAGACAAAACCAGGCATCTGGCCTAAGAGTTACAAGGCTTTTTCCCAGGATACAAAGCCCAGTGCTACCTACTGAACTCAGCATATAGCAAGGAAATTGGAAATTAGTAGGAATTTTAGATATTAGGAGGATTTTCTTCACAGAAAAGGTAACTAGACATTGGAATGAGCTGCCCAGGGAGGTGGTGGAGTCACCATCTCTGGAAGTATTTAAGGAAAGGCTGGACAGTGCCATGGTCTGGTTGACATGGTGGTGTTGGGCCATAGGTTGGACTTGATGAACTCAGAGGTCTTTTCCAGCCTGGTTGGTTCTGTGAAATGGTCAGAGGCACACTGGAAGGAAAGGAAAGTAAATGTGTCAGACTTTTTCTCAATGTAGAGTCATGAAGTGGGGAGGGGCATGAAATTCCCCAAGTCTCACTGTTACGTCATCATCAGAGATATTCCATTTGTTGCCAGGAAAATCATTCATGAAATTCTGTCAATTAAAAAAAAAAAACTCTACCTGGAATGGCAGGAATGTACTGTACAAACAATTGTCCATTTCATCAAATGGAACCATAAAGCAAAACAAAAACTGAGTTGGTCATTAAAAAGAGTCTGCGAATTATTGTAAAGTGAGGTGTTTAACTTGTGGGAAGGGTGGAGAGTGTTTTCCAGTTGCTGGTCAGAGTAAAGTGAAACCATTCAGTGCTACTCTGACCAAGAAAAGTGAAAGCTAGGAATTGAACTTCCTGATTTTGCACAATGAAAAGTTAGGTCCGTTAGGCAACTGGAACAATCTAAACCATAAGAAATTAGAATTTTTTCTATATAAAATTTCTTAGCTATGTACATATAGGAATATTGTATATAACTATTCATGTCACACTACTGGCATTGCTTTTAAAGCCCATGGTAAGGAGAACAAAGTATTTATTACACAGACATAAGCTTTTCTAGTCAGAAATAAGTGTTTAAAAATTATAACCTTTCAAGTTCATTGACTAGTTTTCTTTTATCAACAATCAACTTAACAATTTTTAAGGTCTCATTTACCTCTGCAGTTAAAAAAAACCCAGTCACTATAAAAGTTTGCTTTAAAATATTTCAACAACTGCTGTTTTCAGATCTTCTGGCAAATGACGTGTTTTTCTATATAGTATAGCAAATCAACATTGAAAATAATATTTGTATATATGGGTAAATATCCATATATATACACATTGGTTTAGAATATCTTGCAATCATATGTTCACCATTTAAAATATCTTCCTGAGTTCTGATAACGGCAAGAATGAAAATAAACATATCACATTTTTTCTTGGATAATGAGATGGGTAAATCTGTAACTTTGTGTTGTGAAATATTCTAGGATTTTGGGAAAATTGTATCTTTTGCGAACTATGAATCACAAAGCTTTAAAAATACCTAATAATTTAATGTTATTTCAAATAACTCTTTTAAAAAACATGAAAAAAAAGCACTAGAAATTTAAACTAACTGAAAGCACAATTCTAAAATAATGTTTCATACTTTCCAGTTTCTAGAAATTGCAGTTGTATGAAAATCCAGATATAGCTTTCTAAGACCAGACTTTATAAAATGTCTATGCCATGATGATGCATTTTCCTATAATACCCTGTTAAAAAAAAAAGAAAGAGAAAATAAGATTGTAATGGTTACTGCAAGTCAGGACAGAGCTTCTTATGACTGACAAATCTAAAAGATTGAGTGGCTTGTACAAATCTTCTAAATGTCCATTTCTGGGAACTGAAAATAAACTGGCTTCATTTTCTCCACATGTATTATCTCCTCTTCCCATTCATTTTGCACTGAAGTTAAGCTTTCCTAAAGTAAATTGCAGAGTGCTTACCATATGTAGCAATTAAAAAATTATCTTCTATAATTTTGCCACCTAAAATGATTAAATACATTAATGGTTATGAAAATTCTCATTAATTTAATTCAGTCTTTTCATGCTATCAGTGGATGGAGGTAGTCCAAAACCCTGTATCAACAATTCCAAAACTACTCTGATCCTCTTAGCACAGTGTGAAAAATCTGTTTCATTACAAAAATGTTTCTGCCTTGTGTACATCACTCCTCAATTTAAGGATACCTGCACAAGTGCCATAAGCCTAAAATATTTTATTACAAATAAGGCTGGCAGCACCTGGATTATGAGGCTGCCCTTTATTAAGCAGAGGAGAATTTCAACATTAGGTCTCCTACATCAGGTTGCAGGTTTATTTGCCAGGCTTCACATAAATGTAGGTGACTTGCTATGAATTTTTAAAGAAATGAGTAATCCTAAATTTTCCCAAAAACCAAAATGAAGGTGCTTTGTCTCTGGAGACTTCCAATTACACTGTACAGCAGCATCTGTTTTTTAACACCCACTCAGCTACTCTATCAAAGCCACAGATATGAATGGAAAATTGAAGCCAAAGTCACTGTAGCAGAAACCACCTCAGATGTTTCCATAGTCATCTCTTATGTTTTTATAGATTTTAAAATCCTCATGTCTGGAGTAGTACTTCAGAAACAAGGACATTAAATTGTCACTGGAAAAAAACCTTTTCATTTTAGATTGTATTATCCATTCTTAATTGTTTTCCCCCTTTCTTTTTTAATCCTGAAGCTTTTCCATACACTAATTAATAATAAACAACCAGCCATTGAAAGGCTGAAAGTGCCCTGTATATTTCTAATTTCATTGACTTTTTAAATGTTAGAAGTTTTCTAATGACATTTTCTTGCAGGTAGTTGGTAGAATCTGGTGAATAACAGTTTATTCAAGTTATAGGTTAATGCATACTGGCCAGCTATTACAGTGCACATTACATATATATTTGGAAGGGAAAAAAGAAGTACCTATAACATTAGGCAGTAATGTCTGCTCTATAAAAAAGATTACTTTGGAACAATTCCAAAAAGGACTGAATTAATATTGGAGTCCTACATCATACACTTTTTTTCAAACCTCAGTTCTGGAAGCCTTAGAGATGCCTGAATTTATCAGAACTTCAGCTCTTTGAATTTGTTTATTCAAGCCATGTAATGTTCTTCCCCTGTACACTACTGAGCCTGACCAACATCTATCTCACGTTTAAGCACAGCACAGATCCTGTGTCTGAAACTCTCAAGGCAGACAGTCTAGTGTTTTAACAAAAAATGACACAACTCTACTCTTTGTGGAAAGACAAAGTGGATCAACTCTTTGTGGGAAGACAAAGTGGACCAACTCGAGAGACAAGTCAATGAAGTTTAGTTTTAAGGCATATCTGGGGAAGAACAGCAGTGCCTCTTCCTCTTTGTGTAACAAATGAAACACATTTCATTTCCAGCTGCACGCTGGAAGGCTGTGCAGCTCTCACATTGCCTGTACTGCCTCAGCAGGCAGTCTGGGCAGGCACAAGATTTAACTGAAAGGTTAACACCCCTAGGATGGCTATTACGTTCATCCCTAGTTGGTACAGCCTTCCTTAAATCTCCAGGTGATAATTTTTCCTAAACTGAAGGATGCCACTTATGTTTCTGGTTGTTTTTATCCTACACTGTAAAGCAAAATAATTGGGTTTTTTACCCAAAAATATTGCCCTTGTATTCAATCACAGAGTGATAGAGTGGTTGAGATTGGAAGGGAATCTCTGGACATCACCTGGCCACTACCCTTGGCAAGGAACACCACAGATGGCAGCAGACACTACCCATGGCAAGGAACAATGAACAAATTCCTTTTTAGCTCAGTCTCTCTCAGTATCTGGTGTTCCAGATCTGTTTTATAGCAGCTGACTTTTCCAAGTACAGTTTCCTTTGTGCCTTTGTGCCTAGCTCAGGAGCCCAGAGTCCACATTAGGAAATATGTAAAGATAAAGAATATGATGAGGCTTAAGAAGTTTCTAGTGAGTTGAAAATTTGTAGTTTTGCAATAATTAGCTTTCTTTTTTGTTGTACTCTTGTTTCTGTTATTGGCCTTTCTACTTCTTCATTAATTCTTTCCCAAAACAGGAATTTCATCTGCCAATTGAAAAGCATAAGGTTTTCTGATGAGAATTTAATGAGTTTCCACCATTTTTATACTGTATTATGTCACTACAGGTTTTTGTGCATCTTTTCATAAATATACTTCTGTGTTAAAAGCATAAATGACTGCTTTTAATTTATGCTTTTAATCCAGAAGTACATTTTTTAAAATTGCATTGACCTTTAAATAAGTGAGAAATCCTATGGAATTTAATAGGAATTAAACAGTGAATTTTGAGGTTTTTAATTTTAAATTTTGAATGATAAACTGTCACACTTTAGGGAACAGCTGGACTATATAGCTAATTAGCAGACTTTCCAGAAACATATTTGTAGTATTTTCTGACAGAATTGAGCTAATTAATAAAAATTAAATGCTAGTAAGGCCTATATTCATGTACACAGAAACAGGATAAATTTAGAGAAAGTTTTAGCAGAAGATAATTTTTAAAAGGTTAATGCAAAGTTAAAAGATGTGTGGCCATGATTTTGAATATAATTTATGATTTTTTATGTCATAATTATTTGAAGTATGATTTTCAGGGATGGATGATCAGTACTTCCAGGAAGCCAGGCCTTTTGACAGTGCCTTGGTCTGGATGCCAAAAAAATGACATCTATAATGCTTCATATTACAATATTGGTGAAAGAGATTATATAAACCACAAAGTATTTCCAAACATGAGCTCAGGAATATCTGACACAGAGCTCAGTCATTGCATGAAAAATTGTACACAGAAAGAAATGAATGAGAATTTTAAAACAGATGTATCTACCTCAGGAATAGAAAGCAGGAATTATTAAATCCTATGGAAGGAAATGATACCAAAAGTGGTAAAGGATTAATAATTTTCAAATGAGTTCAGGCCTCACCACAATGTTTAAACAATCTGATCATTTGTATAATTATTTTAATTAGGAAGTGAAGTGGTTGTGAGAACTTCTGAAAATGAGGCAGCTCCTTTTCACTGTAATTTTCTGGCTTTCAAATCAGAATTCAGTCTGGCTGAATTAAAACTTTCTGAAGAATGTTTACTCTAGCTCACAAAAGTGTGGACAAAAATATGCAGGAACTTCTCGAATCAACAAATCCAGTTTCCAGCTCTGGCACACACTGGATTTCATTATACTTTTCATCCATTTATAAAGGTCATATGTTAATGCAAAATATAATTTATCACTACTTCAATTAGAAAATTGTTCCAGAATCGAAGAGGTTGTAAAATTAAACAATTAATTGACAATTAAACATTGGTATGTTTAAAATGGCCCCTGTATGGTAGAGTGTCTCTCAAAACAGCTGTGCTAGGTACCCTGGAGGGCCTGGCCCTGGTGAAATCAGGAACCCATCAGTCTCTGCACAAGTTGAGATGCAGAGAAGTTCCTTCAGCTTCTTACAAATATGAAGGCACAAGATCTCTGGAGTGATGTGTTGTCATGGCTGTCACTCTCTACAACCTACTCCTGCCACTCAGTTATGCCACATACTCAGAGCTTCAGTGTTCAAACAATACCTTCATTTTGAAGTAAATTAAACATTGGTATGCAATCATAATTTAATCACATTTCCCTTTTCTTCTAAAATGCAGTGTGCTGAAACAAGACAGTACTGACATTCAAATAAAATATTCCTAAAACATCATAATCATAATGTCATGTTATTAATCATGTTGTTAACCATCACCTTTGGTCTTCTACATTCACCCTTTGGACTCTTGTATGCCTTATGTCCTAATAGTAATAAATGTTATAAAACTGATAACTTCACTTTCACTGCAGTTAAAAAGTGACACAATTTAATAGAGTTTGGTTTTTTTTAAGCAACCTGAATTTCTTATCCATGCAGCTCAGGTACCTATAGCAGTGACAAAATACTAGTATTCTCTCCCCTTCCTGGTAAATATTTCAGTTTTAGGATTTGTCATTCTAAGCTATGATGAATTTGCAAGACAACTGTCTTGTGAAAACCAAAAAATGGAATAAATGGTGTGTAAACATAGTTTAGATCATGCTGCAGCCTTCTCCACTAGGAATGGTAGGAATGATTACAGGTTGATATGATAGGAAAGATAAGATTATGATAGGAAAGATATGATTATCATAGGAAGGAGCCTGTCCGTGCTCACATTGTTCAGTCTCCAGAGGCTTTGCTGTTCTTGGCTCTGCTACTAACACAAGTTCTCACTTTAGGCTTTTCCATTTTACTGTCTAAAAAATATTTAGGTTGTTTTTTGCAGACAGAAAGCCTTCTGTTAAATTTCCCCATGGAAACTCTTCTAGAGATAAGAATTAAAGTAATAAAGAAAAAGTGATTGCACGAAGGCCACCAAAACACAAAGTCTGAATGTCCAGATCTTCCAAGTTCCATTTTGTTGCCTTAAAGACAATTTATAACCTATATCTTTATGAGGCCTAACAAAGGTCAATAATTTCCTCACTATTAATCTTTTTGAACTAGTGAAATCAATTTTTTTTTCTTGAGAGCTATGATGCTACCATTTCAGTTACAGGTCTTAACTTTGGAATTCCAAGTGGTAAAGTCAGATGCTTAATTTCCAAGCTTGGGTTCTTTTTTCTAAAGAGCAGGAAATTACTTTCTTTCAGATGTCACTTTCACTTTCTGCAGTCATGTTTCACACAGCAAGGTGTGCCTTTTCCAAAAAAAGCTAAAAAAAAAAGAGGTGGGGCAGAGTAGGAACACCCCTCCCACACACAAATTCCCAAACAGAATGGGAACTCCTAGCATAAGGAATTTCTATCATTCCATAGTGAAACTGACACTATTCCATTACCTCATTTTTAGAAAATGAGCTATCATGTCATCTGTCAAACCAGCAGAAAGAAGCCAAAACCCAACAAAGACTTTGGTTCTTATGATCAATAAATTTACTGTGAAATATTTTTCATTATTTAATTTTTTAAACGTCTTTTGTTTGTTTGAAAATGCTTTAAGAGAAACACAGCAGAGCAAAAAGTTACCACATCAGTGCTGAGAACCTTATAAAAGGAAAACCACAATACAGGAACAAAATAATAAATTAAAAAAGATAAAATTATTTCAGATGCCAGCCCCAGCCAATAATGGAGTTCAGGGCACAAAAAGAAATTATATTATCATGAAATGTGAAGTCTAATGTTGAAAGCCAAGCTGGGTGGAAAAAATGAAGTGGCAAATTTTCAAGCACAGACATTTGTCAGTCATCTTTCAGACCAAGCAAAGTCTATCAATTTAACAACACACAAGTAGCATTTATGCTGTTAAGATAGTCTAATTTTAAAGGTAAATACATTAAAAAAAATCTGTTACTGAAAGATTTGTAGGTTCAAATAAGGTTATTTACATCACTACAAAAATATATTGTTTCCTCTCTTCATTTTTTGTGGTTATTTTTCTTCAAGAGAACATATTTGAATCCTGACATTAACAGATGGTTACAGACATTCACAGAGGTGAACTAAAGGCTCACAATATGGTTATTTCATCAGCTGTCTAACAAAGGACCTCTACTAGCACTCACAACATAAACTTTTGAAAGCTGATGTGTTTTAGCTGCAGCCCCACCACACTCCTTCCCTGAATACACTCTCCAAAGCAGTTGAACCAAATTTAATTGGAGGTACAATAAAATTCTAGAAAGAACAGTTTTGATTTTCTCACAAGATACTACACAATAATCCTGACTATAAATGAATCCCTAGGATTTAGGTCCACGTCTGCAGCACCAAGTTAGGTGGTGAGGGGGCTCACACTGAGAGGTGTGATCACATTGAAATGGCAATCAAGCCTGAAAATATTCCAGGCTCCAGCACTGATGCCCTCTTAGCCCTGTTACCACTGCCCTCTATTCAATCCTCACAAGGCACGATGCTAAGACAGCAGAATCCTCAATTTTACCTATCCCTAGTGGCTGCAGGTATCTTATGGTAAATATTCAAGTCCTGTATCCAGAATCTACTGCTGAAAAGATGTTCATGAGACATGTCCAAGACAAGATAAAATGAGGCCTGTTTTACCACACACATCTAGCTACTTATTCTCAGACAAGTGGCAGAAGTTGCCCTTAATTCAGCCGTTAGGTTCATTACAGTTCCTGATGATTTATGAATGGCACATAGAGAATTGACATCCACTAGCATTATTACAGCAAAATTATTAAAGATGGGCAGATATTCTGTAAAGGGGCAAACCGACAAAACATTACAGATGAAAGTTACAAATATGATCTTTATGTGATGTCCAGAAGCTGGATATTAGGTATCTAAGGACTTCTAAAATTACAAGCAAATTCATCCAGAAAGAGCTTCAAAAACCTGGTGCAATCCCCTTTCTGTCAGCAAGCGATGCAGTGCTTAACATTTTGCCAAACTATCACAGAGAAATTTCAGGCAGTGAGATGAAGGAGCTCACATAGGTATGAAATAACAAGAACAGTACAGTTGGATACTAGACCTGCTTCGAGTGTTAATGGGATTTAAAACCCCCAGGAGAAAATGTAATGAAATGTTATTGTTCTTACTATTATTATTACTACTACATTTTCTGATTTTGTAGGGATTCATTCTCTTGGAAGCTAATTCTCTTCAGTACCTCTAACCTACAGTAAAATAAAAACTTCTGTAGATTACTTCATAGTAATTGGTGCAACTTCTGGAATTCACATGTCTATATATACGTACATGTGACATGTAATACGTGTGTGCATGTGAGTTTATATTTTATATTCTGAAGTAAATATAATAGTTATAGAACTATAAACTAAGAAGTTCACAGAAAAGGTACAGTTAAACCTTTTTACTTTTCAATTACTACAAGTATAAACCAAATGGAGTAAGTTATATGAAATTCTACATTCATACTGTAAATACAGAGGACAATACCATTCATATAAAAGAACAGTGTGCTCTGTATTTTATCACCTGCATGCGAATATTTATAAACTCTTAACAATAAAGTTGTTGTAAAATCAAGTAAGATAAAATTAACATTTTGTTCTACAGACTTTAGGTTTTTTTCTGTTTAAGTAAAACCTTCAAAACATGCCACCCACATACAGCCTCCCTGTTGCCTGGAAATCAACACACCTGAAAGGATGGAATGCTGAAAGAAGATAGTTTCACTCTTCATCATCTACTGAGAGTAGGTGGTCAGAAATTCATAGAAGCAGAAGAAGACTATTTAAAAGGGACTCAGCTGACAGAATGGTACCCCAGAAGCCCTACAGAGGTGCACAACCAGGACCTGAGTATTATCCACAAGGTAGGCTTCTTTGATTTTATTACTGCTTTTTCTAGATGAGATTTATTTACTCATTTCATTTCTTCCTTTTTACTTTACTACCGTAAAGCAAAATGAGTTTATGAAAAAAAATCCAATTAAAATACAACCTTATATTTAGAAGAAACTGCTCTAAATCATGTTATGAATTACAGGTAGAAAAGTTACAAGTTAATATGAAAACTGGAAAAACTCATTTTTAATTCACAGATTAGTGGGAAATAGTTTATATTTAGTCAAATTTACTACAGTAAATAATGCCAGTTTTCTAGGTACTATGTGTACTTATGAAAATAAGTATTTCAGAAAAACAGAAATGGATTTTTAAAAAAACACCTCACATGCAACCCTTAACANTCATTGGATAAATGTATTTAACTTTCAAATGTCCCACCAAAAGATCTGAACTCATTAGGCCTCTATCACAGAGCATCTGTAAATACAGAGCACAGTGAACAAGCAGGAGCTAACAATCACCTAGGCTTGTGTTAGTTAAAACTGTAAAACCTTTCTGATTTTATTAAGCTTCCTGTCTTCTTCTCCTAGTTCCAGAACTTGACAATGTATTGCCCCAGGAGCTGCTTCTTCCTGTTAACTGCCTGCCTTATTGCTACATCCCTGGGTAAGCCCCAGCACAACAGCCCCCAGTGCTTCCAAAGCATGCCATGGAGTGAGCTTTTACAGGAAATTGAGCAACTGGTAAGTCAAAGTGTCAAACACTGCCACCATCTATAGATGTCGTTTTCCATCTTCTTCCAGTTTAGGTGCAAGGAATTCCCAAATGTGGAACTGCCGGATTACGATTTTGTTCCCCCACATAATTAAAACTTATGAGTCAGATGTTCCTTCTCTCCAAAACCAAAAATCTTATATTTAGATTTTTTAGTTCACACTCATCTTGTTGAATATATGACATTTGTGTGCCTTCCCAAGAAGAGTGCAGAGTCATCTGGGAGTCTTTCTAATTGGCATCAGCTGAAACTGCAGCACCATAATGTACTTTATCGTGACATAATCTCACTGAAAGAAAAAGACATCTACAGTCACAAAGTTTTTGGTACAAATACTCTCTGGAGCTGTTTTTGAAATCAGCTATATGGAAAGTTTCCTTTCCCTCTTTGGCTTCTTTTGTGGCCTCCCTTTCCTCAACTCTGTACATATTGACATCCCTGGAAAATTTGAAAAAAGTTGAAACAAGCAGCTATTCTTCCCATTTCAGACAGGCTTGGGAAGCAAATGAATCTTCAAACTCATGAGATATAATGTCAGTGTCATCACTTTTATACTTTATTGTTAAAAAACAACTGAGAACTGACTTATATGAATTTTTTACATAATAAACCTGGTTTAGCACATGCTTATAGTTTCTACATTATGTTTTCTTTAAGAACAAAAGAGGCTTTTCCTTGGAGTGTGCGGAAGTGAGCAATGAGGATTTGTGTTTCCCTGAGGAGATGCTGGAAGCAGTAAGTAGAAAAATGCATGTACTTGATATTATCTCACCATAGTAGCTCTACCTCACACAGCCTATGCATCTTGTCATGTGACTTCTACACTAGAATTGTGCCATGTTATACTACAGGCTTAAATGATAACTCTGACCGTTGACTTTTCAGTTTAAATTATTTCCTGGAGAGGCTATTTATGGAAATCACTGTTTTCTTCCTTCTAGTATTTAAGTCACAATGCCACTTTTACAAGAAAAAGGTTAGATTTTTCTTATTAGTCCTGCTGTTTAAAGGGGAAAAATTAGTTGGAATAAGTCTGGTAGCCTGGAAGCCACCAGAAGAGCATGCTGGCTTCAGTCAGAAGCAGTTCCCATAAAGGCAGTGCAGGGGTAATTCCATGTACTACTTGGCACATACATCACTTCATGTGCACAGCTCACTTTCTGTCCAGATCTGCAATGCCACAAAATAAGGTACTGGTTGAGAATGTGGTACTGCACCCCAGCAATTCATTCTGCCTGTTTCCAGCTCATCTCTTCAATGGATCTTCTAAAATGCACCCAGGGAACAAGAGGGAATGATGCAATATTGACCTCTCCTGTATTTCATCTTCTCCGAGGTAGAGGAAGCTGCCCTTCATCAGACAGGGACTGTGCCTGGGAGGAAAGCCCTGCACTGTCTGATGTCTTGGGCCTGAATTCAAAAGATCTGCTTTTGCCTCTTGGCCTTTTATTGGCTATTGCTTATGCATTGTAAATATCAAAGCATATAAATGCAGCCCAAAAATGCAAGATATATTAATTTTACAAAATAGGGGTCCTCCTTATGAAAGCAACTTGAATTGAAGCAACTTACGAATTGCAACTGGACGTTGAACGTACAATTCCTGATTTTCAAATAAATGTCATCGTTGCAATGCATAATACTAGCTAGAATTCTTGTACTAAAAAATTTAGAAAAACACAAGAAAGTGGTGAAAATTGTTTAACAACTTATGATAATTGGACTCAGGTAGTTGAAAAATTAACTGATGTGTAAGTGCAGACTTCAAAAACTGAATTTGTCTATATTTTTTTTTTGTCATCAAAGGTTAAATATGATAATGCAGCCATTGTTCATATAATGCATGAAATTGCTGAGTTTTTCAAGAGAGCAGACAGTCCTTTTCAAAATAAGAACACTTTCCTAAGAGAAATGTATGAGGCTCATGCTCAGCTCAAGACATGTGTAAGTACAATTTATTCATTTATATGGCATGATATTCAAGTCAGGTATTCATGGTGAATATAACTGATAATAGGTATGCTGAAAATGCAATAGAAAACTTAAAAGATTACATTTTCAAATAGTGATACCTAAAGCATATGTCTGAAAGTAATGACATAATAGCATCTTTCAACTCTTTTACTGACCCGTATGATAAAGTCAATTTTAAATTCACACATTTTATTTATGGTCTTATTTAAAGATGTGATGCCTAAAAACCAATATTTCACTTTCTTTTCCTTAAAGACTTCACTAGTTCTAAACAGAAGTATTTACTATTTTAACTAAATATCAATTTCATGTGTTTCTCTTCAAGTACTTATGGCATTTGCCAAGACAAGCTAACGTGAAGAATTACATGCAAGTTGTAGGCAAAAAATCTTAGGTCTGCATTCAGCCTGTTTCAGCTGAGTAAACTACTTAAACCTATGTGCAAATAGTTAACTCAGTTGGGGTCAGCTTAAGAACTATTTACAGAGGACAAAGCCTCAGATTTACTGTAGCTTCCCTTGCAACTAATGCCTGTGCCAGGCGCCAGATTTGCCAAGAAACCTGCAGGAGAGCAAAACTGGGCACACAAACGTGCGCCCTTCCCATCTGTGCTGCAGGGGAGGGAACCCATGCACAGCTCTACAGGGCACAGAGCTTCCCATGGCTGGCCACTGGCCTGAGCAGTGACCTCCAAACCCACTCTGCTGCTCCTGAGCAGGCCAGGACTTAGTGTGCACAGCTATGGACAATAACTACTTCTTAATATATATATATACACACACATACACATCAATAATTATTTTGTGTCACTGCTCGAACATAATCACGTCTGTACATCTGTAGCACTGGATGTCAGTGGCCACCAGTTACTCTGAAATCTTGTTTCCTACAGACAGCGCACACTGACAAGACCAGAAAGATCCAAAACAGAAAGATCCACAGACCCTTGCCTCGCCCCGAACACTGATATATTCATTTCCTGATCTCCCTGGAGAGCAGCGTGTGCTGCACTGCCGTTAGCTTTAACCTGTTCAGCAGGCTTGCACATGGCAGCAGACACAGCGCTCAGTCGATGACCGCGTCCATCAGAGGGCACTGTTTGAACTTTTATATAGCCATTGTTANCTTTCCCTTCCTTTCCTTCCAACAGCTGAAGCCCAGACGTAACATTAGCCATGAGTCTATAGTGAAAGACTGCTTCAAAAAAATGGATGAATTAGTGGCCAGGGTAAGTAGGTTGTTTCTTTCCAGTCTGTTTTAATTTAAGGACGTCTAAAGATAAAAAGCAGTTTCTTATGCAAGAAGTCCCACTGCTGAACAAAGCTGCACATACCTGTGAAACTGTGCCCCACTTCCATGCACTATGGATTTTCACTCATTGAAAATCTTTTGGTCCACACTCATGTCAAGGCCAATGTATCATCATGGGCTTTTAAAAAAACATTTAGTTTTATTTCAGCACCAAAACTCATGGCAGTCTGTGCCTGCTTAGAAAAACTTTACATCACATGGGTCAGGATTAGCCATGTGTCAGTTAGTGGAAAAGAAATGGTCATTATATAAACCAAAGAATATTTGTACTTTAGATAGACTTCCTAAAATTGGTATTTAATTTTTCTTAAATTTCTTTTAAATAATTATATGTTTATTCTCAACTCACATTTTGCTTGCCATAATATTGGATGCAATTTTTTACAAACTAGTTAATAGACACTTCTTAATAACCCTTTTTTTCACAGTCAAATGACCACTGCATTTGGCAGGAGATCCATGCACATTCCAGAGAGATACTCCAAAGAATTGAAAACCACTCTTTCAGGAGAAGAGCAACACATTAGCAAAGTCAGTTTCCATCACATACTTCAAGGATCTACTTTCAAGTGAAGATGTAAAAATTAAAGGAAGAAGCAAACACACTGCTTGCACTTAAGACTATAAACAGATTAACTTATTTTTGTAAAGATATTTTTTTAAACTACTATAAAACTTAAGCCTTAATAAAAAGGATGCAAAAACCCCTATGTAAATATATTTGTGTTTATTTGTTTTACAAAAACAAAGGTGACATTTTTTCATAAAATAGGTATCATAGATAAGGCCCTCCAAAACTGTTTTCAAGCTAAAAAGTGATCATTTCAGTTACACTATTTGATTTTACATCCATCAAGCTATGGAAATACAAACCTGTGACAGTCTAATGCTTTTGCAATGCACATCTCACATTTGCACTCTTGCACTTTTACCACTGCAGTCACAAGGCTCCCTGACCATTCATGTGTGAAAAAATCAGCCTCTTTCCACAACACTGTGCTGCCAGGCTTCCACAGCCATTTAGGAATTCTGAGATTGCAGTTTGATCATCCAGATGCAAATTTTATATATGTATAGATATTTTAAAAAACAAACACAACAAAACAAACAAAAAAAAATCTCCACGTTCTACTGTAAAGACTAGGCCCCTCAACAGCAAAACACCTTTAAAGGCTCACATGGTATCTAATAGGCACTGGCAGCACTGCATACTGCATACTGGCACATTTTTTCCAAACAACTCACTGATTATTTGAGACCCTGTAGAAGAAGATAACATCTATGAAACTGACAGTTTTGAAGGAGAGAAAGGAAGGGTACAGTGAATGAGCAGTGTTTCATAACATCTTTCAGCAGTGTCATATGCCTTATTCCTGTGGTACCTGATTTCTAGGCACTGGTTTTCAAGCTGGCTCTTCAGACAAAGAAAGGTGTTAAAACAAATCAGGAGACTGCAAAAGATTCTAATATTTACACTTAACTTAGATTGCACAAAGATGAAAAGAGTAAAAATAAAAACATAAATAAAATAGGGTATTTGTAATACCCTATGTGTGTAATTTTCTTACCATTCTTGAACATTGGTTTTGTTGGTTGGCTGGTTGGTTCTAAATCTGGTTCGAGTCTTTACAGGAAGCCTAGCACCTCACTTCAATGTGACTTTCCCAAAGTCACAAGATCCCTTCATCTCTCCTTTCAAAAAATGGCTTCAGAAAAAAGCCCCAAAACCCAAGCTTTTATGCTTTACAAGGAAATATAAAAGTAACCAGTAGCCAGCTTTTATGTTTTACAGAGAAATATAAGAGTAACCAATATTTGGAGTAACCTTTTGGACCATCACTTTGTTGCTTGTTTAACAACAAACACAGTTGTGTTCTTTCATGACGTATTCATTATACTGCCCTGTTCATGCATCATCTGATTTGGAAAGTGTTCACTCAGCTGAGACTTGATCAGTGTGCAGACACTGTTCCAGCTGAAAGTCACACAGAAGACCTGAAGTCACACAGAAATCAGTACAAGAATCAAAATTCTTCAATGAATAAATTCCATTAAGCCAAATAATACATTAAAATAATGAACAGACTTTCCACATCTTTGAACTGAGGGAGTGTTTGGATTCTTTACCTTCTAAGGCAGATGCTGATACATATTAATGTTATTTTGATATGAATCTGGCCTTTCCATCATAAATGGTACAGTGCCAGTGTATATACTGATAGCATTAAACACTTAAAAAGAAAATTATAGTAATAATAACACAAAAAAATCTTACTGTCACTTTCCAATGTGTTCCCTTGATTATAGTTCAATATAAAACATACACACATTTACTCCTTTGACATTTGTAAGAGTTTGCAGACATTGCAAACTGAGTAATGCAGACATTTGTAAACTGAGTTTGGGTATGACTATTATTCTAATGCATATGTCTGAATATTTATTTTAATAGTGGTCATAACCTGTTTAAATCAGATTGGAAAGTACAAAAAGTATTTTAAATATTTAATGCAGGAAGTATAGGGAGACAAGAACATTTTTGGAAAGAACAAGGAGTGAAGAGATGCACTGGTTTTTCAAGTTTCAGCTAATGAATCATTTGATGAATGCATAATTTTTACAATATCTGTTCCAATCTTCTACCATTGAAGAAGAGTGACTAGTATTAGGAAATTATTAGGCATCTAGCAGTGACACTGCATTTCAAATAGCCAAGGACAGACACTTCAGTTTCTGATGGAAAAGATGGCAATTTCTAACTTTCTTTGGTCTTCAATGAATAAACCAACCTGTGCTCTCTTCATGGGAACACATTTTTCTGTGTGTTCACAGATTTGCAGGCAAGTTAGAGCAATATGTGAAACTGAGACACATCTGTTATCTTCTGTCTGGGGACATCAATCACAAGTCATGGCCACAGTCCCCTCTGTATGCCAGACAGTGACAGAAACTTTGGACCAGCAGGTATAAGGCTCCATTAGGGACCATTCTGAGGAAAACTCTCTACAGCACAGGGTAGTCCAAAAATACCTGAGCTAACTTTAAAACACTTGGCCATACCATGATCAAAACACAGGCTAGAGATGAGTACTTCACTTAGGCTGTGAAGAGCAGAATAACAGCAATCTTGGTTTTATACAACAAAAATTTAACATGACTCAAAAATACCAATGCATAACTCACTATTCATGAGTGGCTTATTCAAATTTTTATTTTTCCTGAAAAACAGCATTAGAATTGCTAAAGGTTTTTATGCTTTGGGACAAAAGAAGACAGAAGCTATTTATCATCTTCTAAAACTCTAATTTTGTAGTGAGAGAGAAAGGGGAAGGCTGGAGGAAAAAGATTTTTAAAAGGAAGAGAAATAAAAATATGAAAGAATTATCATGTTAAACAGCCTACACTTTGTCTTGGAAAGCTGTAGATACAGGATTAAATACATGTTATCTTATTTAGCATATGTTTATAAAGCATTTCAACACGAAAGTATTTCAGAATGTAACTAAAGCAAGCAGACTGTACACGCTATGAAACAACATCTCTGGAATAGACTAGATTTATTTTTTTTTTCTCCCATTTGAAATCACTAGCATGCACAAATTTAAAAGTACTCTTTCTATCACAACTACTTTTGTTCAGCAAATATAATATTTGCCTAGAGGAATCTGCCTAGAGGAATTTTTAATATCAAAATTTAAGCAGTTTCTTTTACCAGTTGAGTATTCACACTCAAAGTTTCATCTCAAAAGTATCTTTGTAAAACCTTATTCCTCAGATGCAGCCTTGATAATTACAAGAAGCGTGTATATCCTCAGATGTAGCAAGCACAGTCTTTTAAGTAAAGAACATATTTTAAGGTAAAATACTGGAAATTGACCAGCAGTACTGTATTATATTAAACACCATTTTTACTGAGACCAGATTAATGAGTCTCTAATTCCAACCTGTGAAAGAGACGAGAGTGGTCATTCTTTCTAACACACGTGCAGATTCATGATGACTTTGAAGGTTTTCACACCTGCATTCTTATTTCCATAGGCTTTTCCCAATATCATGCAATGTAATTTGATTTTAAACTCTTCCCTAGTCTGTATTGGATAACCAACATCATAAAAAGCCTAATGGTACCCTCCTTATAGTCTGAACTAATTAATTTAATGAAGCACATAACACAGTTTGGTTTGTCACTCAGGTTCAGCGTGAATATTTTAGTGTACCCGATATGGTAAGAGCTTCTAGCTGTCCTTGACCCAGCTATTGCTCAGGAGAAATGCACCTTGTGGCCTACAGGAATGGCAAGAATAGCAAGAACAAGGGAAAATGGACTTATTTATGCTATTAGCATATGACAACCCAAATATACACTAGTTATTTGATGTTTGAAATTTTAACCCACTCCATTTGCACAGAGGCATCTCAAGAGGGACAGGGAAGAGCAGCACGAGGCAAAGTTACAAATGGGAAAATTCTGCTTACTGGTGATTTTTACTTAGCTATAGCAACTGAACTGTTTAGGTGACAACAGTGGTGTATCAGCTTTTTAACATGAACTCACAGCTGAAAACAAGAAGAAATGAGTGCCATAAGCCAGCTTCTAGACCTTAATGAGAATACATGGCTTTCAGTTTAATCTGAGCTAACCACAAAATCGGAAGAAAGCAGCCCCACATTGCCTTTTTATGTAATCTTCACTCAGACATACCAGAGGAAAAAAACTTGCTACAGCAAGGCCTGTCACAGGCTGGGGAAGCTATCTGTAGCTAATAAGAAAAAAATACCTGCTCTGAATTATACCCCAGAGAACTCTCCTTCGTCCCTGATCATAACAGAGAGCTTCCATTTAGCTTAAGTCAGAGTCCACACTGCATATCAAAACACTAATAGTTTATGGTGCTTTGATGAAGGGATAATTTTATATTGCTTTTTTGGACTTTGTTAACAACACACTCTTCACGTGATAACCTTATTACTGAGTCATCCTATGTATAATTTGCTTTAGATAATTTTGAAATACTCAGAGAAAAAGGTGTTAAGGATTTCATAACAACCATGTTGCTCTTTCCAATTTACTTTTACTACTTCACCCACTGTGATACTACAACATTACTAATTTCCACTTCTTGAAACCACTCAAGTCCAGTAAAAGTTAATAGTCCCATTGTCTCTAGCTAGCTTGGAATACCAAAATGTTTTTTCCTAATGAAAACTGTTCACAGACAATGCTCTTTCTGACAAACGGAGCAGGAGTTCTTCAATAAAGAAGGCATATTTTATAGCTAAAGCTCTTTCTTTCCATGTTTTTATATTCTCACCCCATCTTTTTTTCCTGCTTCACTTGCATTTTCCCTGAATATACCACAACTAGACATCAGAAAAACCTAGCAAAGTCTAGCTGAGATACCAAGTTGTTTTCCAAGTAAGGCTTTTCTTGAAACATGGAGTCCTGAAAAAAATTCTATCATCAACAATCTGAGTTCATAAGACTGTCTCACCAGAAATACAGTTTACCTGGAACCCCAGCTTCCCCTCTAGAGGGGCAGGTCTAGCACAGAAGAACATGTCTAGCCTTTCTCCAGCTCAGCAGTGTCACAGTTGTTTCTAGACTCGGCCTTGAAACTTCAATGGACACATGGCTCCAGTGTCTCTACTGCTAAACTTGCATAGGAGAAACTTCAGAAACCATCTAGATGCAAAATCTTGTGCAACATTTTCTATGATTACCCTGCTTCAGCAGAAAGGCTGGACCAGATAACCTTCCAGCCTTACCCATTCTGTGATCTGTGACTTTCCTCTCTTTTGTCACAGAACTGCTAATGTTGTTGGCTAGAGTGAACTATTGCTCCTGTTGACGAGAATGAACATTCTGCTCCTGCTATTTAACCACTGTCCATCCTTTTGTTTTGTGGATAACTTCTGCCTCTTAAGAAATATAGATAATATGGGTAAAATTGTTAGTGAATATTAAATATTACAGATAAAATAACGGACATATTATTGTCATATGGTACTCTCTTACATCTGAATTCTTTATTTCTGGTCAAAGAAATTTTCTTATTAAACTTTCATGTCCTAAAAGATATAACTAGATGCAATGTTCATTTTTAAGTACAATATCTAGGCAGCAAAATTATTTAAAGTTAATTTGGAAACTACTTCAAATTGTTATCTCATGTTATCTCATGAGGTTTAACTTTGAAAGCCTAACCCAGAGCAGAGGGGAAACTGTGCTGCAAACCTGACGATGTGAACTAATTACAAGGCTGAAAAGGTTGTAAAACTGAATTAGCTCCATGATAAAGGAACAGAGTACAAATCTCCCATTTGCCCTCCTCATGTGATCCATGTGCTGGACCCGTGCTCAGCAGCCTCTCCCTCCAACACCCACACTACACCTTTCCTCCTAAGCACGGTTATTGCTGTTTGTCCAAGTGTTTGCTGACTGACGCTGCTCCGAGGTGCCATGGAAGGAATTGCTGCTCCAGACTTGGCTGCGGGCTGCCAGACCGACTCCACAAGTTATATTCACTTTCATTTTCAGTACTGGCCTAACTCTGCAGCAAAATCCCCTCCCTTCATGACATCATCTACAGCAGCAAGCACTCTGGCCTCTTGTCAGAGTGCATGGCTTTTGGGACATTGTGGCCCTAACACCTGCAAAGAAAATGTCTGTAATTTCAGTAATTCGGGCCTCTTCATGCTTCTAACAATTCTTTTCCCTGGACAAGGAGGTACCCCTTGGGTCTGAATCTGCCAGCTATGAAATGCTTCCTCTTTTCTCATTAATCACAATCCTGCACTGACTCATGCTGTTCACCCAGACAGCTGCACGGTAAGAATTTCCTCACAGGAGTCCAAGTTTCTAAAACTGCACTGGTTCTTTCTTAAAACAAAATTCTTTTCAGGCCAGCTGCTATTCGCTCGGCAGTGGAACCATGTGTGTAAGCCCCACCTGATGTTTTTAGCCTTTAACTGACATCCTCCCCTTCCCTGGAAGGTGCTGTACCATACTCCAAAGCACACCCGACGCTGGGACACAGCGGAGGAGATAAGTCACATGGACCTCCTGATTCCCTGGATGAGAAAAGTTGAAGAGAACTACACCAAAACACTTGTGAATGCAATGGGAGACCTGTGCCAACCTTCCTACAACACAGATTCTAAAGACAAGATGCTGTGTGAGGCATTTGGCCCCAGCAGCAAATGGAGACACTCAAGGTCAAAGAAACACTGCCTTCCTGGAAAGGAAATGATCAGCTTAAGAAAACTGACTGTAAACATTAAACATTAAACATGCTCCCTCTATGCTTGATCCAAACAATCATCATTCAATTTACTCACAATATACCATCTATTTTCACATAATGATCCTAATGGTATTACTCAAACGTATTTTAAAAGGATTTTGGTCACTTGTAAAAGCAATCAAATAAATCAATTTTTCTTCATTAAAACTCTAAGGGGATTCAAGGAACCATTATGAAAGTAAAGAAAAAAGAAAAAGAAAAAGGCAAGAAACCAGATATTTAATATGTTTGTATATGGATATTTAATATGTTTGAGCACTGGCTCAAACTCTTAAATTCTTCAATTTTACNCATTGTCTCTAGCTAGCTTGGAATACCAAAATGTTTTTTCCTAATGAAAACTGTTCACAGACAATGCTCTTTCTGACAAATGGAGCAGGAGTTCTTCAATAAAGAAGGCATATTTTATAGCTAAAGCTCTTTCTTTCCATGTTTTTATATTCTCACCCCATCTTTTTTTCCTGCTTCACTTGCATTTTCCCTGAATATACCACAACTAGACATCAGAAAAACCTAGCAAAGTCTAGCTGAGATACCAAGTTGTTTTCCAAGTAAGGCTTTTCTTGAAACATGGAGTCCTGAAAAAAATTCTATCATCAACAATCTGAGTTCATAAGACTGTCTCACCAGAAATACAGTTTACCTGGAACCCCAGCTTCCCCTCTAGAGGGGCAGGTCTAGCACAGAAGAACATGTCTAGCCTTTCTCCAGCTCAGCAGTGTCACAGTTGTTTCTAGACTCGGCCTTGAAACTTCAATGGACACATGGCTCCAGTGTCTCTACTGCTAAACTTGCATAGGAGAAACTTCAGAAACCATCTAGATGCAAAATCTTGTGCAACATTTTCTATGATTACCCTGCTTCAGCAGAAAGGCTGGACCAGATAACCTTCCAGCCTTACCCATTCTGTGATCTGTGACTTTCCTCTCTTTTGTCACAGAACTGCTAATGTTGTTGGCTAGAGTGAACTATTGCTCCTGTTGACGAGAATGAACATTCTGCTCCTGCTATTTAACCACTGTCCATCCTTTTGTTTTGTGGATAACTTCTGCCTCTTAAGAAATATAGATAATATGGGTAAAATTGTTAGTGAATATTAAATATTACAGATAAAATAACGGACATATTATTGTCATATGGTACTCTCTTACATCTGAATTCTTTATTTCTGGTCAAAGAAATTTTCTTATTAAACTTTCATGTCCTAAAAGATATAACTAGATGCAATGTTCATTTTTAAGTACAATATCTAGGCAGCAAAATTATTTAAAGTTAATTTGGAAACTACTTCAAATTGTTATCTCATGTTATCTCATGAGGTTTAACTTTGAAAGCCTAACCCAGAGCAGAGGGGAAACTGTGCTGCAAACCTGACGATGTGAACTAATTACAAGGCTGAAAAGGTTGTAAAACTGAATTAGCTCCATGATAAAGGAACAGAGTACAAATCTCCCATTTGCCCTCCTCATGTGATCCATGTGCTGGACCCGTGCTCAGCAGCCTCTCCCTCCAACACCCACACTACACCTTTCCTCCTAAGCACGGTTATTGCTGTTTGTCCAAGTGTTTGCTGACTGACGCTGCTCCGAGGTGCCATGGAAGGAATTGCTGCTCCAGACTTGGCTGCGGGCTGCCAGACCGACTCCACAAGTTATATTCACTTTCATTTTCAGTACTGGCCTAACTCTGCAGCAAAATCCCCTCCCTTCATGACATCATCTACAGCAGCAAGCACTCTGGCCTCTTGTCAGAGTGCATGGCTTTTGGGACATTGTGGCCCTAACACCTGCAAAGAAAATGTCTGTAATTTCAGTAATTCGGGCCTCTTCATGCTTCTAACAATTCTTTTCCCTGGACAAGGAGGTACCCCTTGGGTCTGAATCTGCCAGCTATGAAATGCTTCCTCTTTTCTCATTAATCACAATCCTGCACTGACTCATGCTGTTCACCCAGACAGCTGCACGGTAAGAATTTCCTCACAGGAGTCCAAGTTTCTAAAACTGCACTGGTTCTTTCTTAAAACAAAATTCTTTTCAGGCCAGCTGCTATTCGCTCGGCAGTGGAACCATGTGTGTAAGCCCCACCTGATGTTTTTAGCCTGTAACTGACATCCTCCCCTTCCCTGGAAGGTGCTGTACCATACTCCAAAGCACACCCGACGCTGGGACACAGCGGAGGAGATAAGTCACATGGACCTCCTGATTCCCTGGATGAGAAAAGTTGAAGAGAACTACACCAAAACACTTGTGAATGCAATGGGAGACCTGTGCCAACCTTCCTACAACACAGATTCTAAAGACAAGATGCTGTGTGAGGCATTTGGCCCCAGCAGCAAATGGAGACACTCAAGGTCAAAGAAACACTGCCTTCCTGGAAAGGAAATGATCAGCTTAAGAAAACTGACTGTAAACATTAAACATTAAACATGCTCCCTCTATGCTTGATCCAAACAATCATCATTCAATTTACTCACAATATACCATCTATTTTCACATAATGATCCTAATGGTATTACTCAAACGTATTTTAAAAGGATTTTGGTCACTTGTAAAAGCAATCAAATAAATCAATTTTTCTTCATTAAAACTCTAAGGGGATTCAAGGAACCATTATGAAAGTAAAGAAAAAAGAAAAAGAAAAAGGCAAGAAACCAGATATTTAATATGTTTGTATATGGATATTTAATATGTTTGAGCACTGGCTCAAACTCTTAAATTCTTCAATTTTACATTACACAGAAGTTTACAACATTATTAATTCTGTAAATAAAAGCAAAACCAATCTGGTTTGAGCTTTTTACTCAGCTCTGTTCCATAGTTTAAATATGTCACTTAAATTCTCAATTATGCCTGTGAAACTATTTCTAAACTGTAGGTTCTGGCATAAGCAATATGTTTGGATTGGTTTTTTTTTTTTTTNAAACTCTTAAATTCTTCAATTTTACATTACACAGAAGTTTACAACATTATTAATTCTGTAAATAAAAGCAAAACCAATCTGGTTTGAGCTTTTTACTCAGCTCTGTTCCATAGTTTAAATATGTCACTTAAATTCTCAATTATGCCTGTGAAACTATTTCTAAACTGTAGGTTCTGGCATAAGCAATATGTTTGGATTGGTTTTTTTTTTTTTTTTGTACTTGACTTTTTTACGGGGG
>VXAX01003848.1:802474-871665 GCA_013399835.1 Leptocoma aspasia
TGTAGTTTATTTTTTTTTTTTTTTTTTTTTGCCGGGAGTTTCTCGAGGGTACTTTCACTTAAAGAAGACGCGGCACTCATTCGCGTTTGTAAAGAGAATGGGGGGTGGGAGCCTCTCCTTTCTTTCTGCGTGCGCTCGGTGGTTCAGGGACCAGTCTCTCCCCAGGTTTTACACGGGGAGGTGCCGGGACAAGCCCGCGGCCGGGGCAGCCTCCCCTCTCCTCTTGCCCGGGCTTCCCGGAGCGTCCATGCGGTGGTAGCTTGCATGGACCAGTGTCTCCGCTCTCGCTCCCTCCCTCCGCCGGTGTGTACGTGATCCGCTGCGAGTCGCTGCAGATTCCGCCTCTCTGCGTCATCTGGGCCGGGAGAAGCATCCTCCCTCCCCCTGCCCGCAGGAATAACGGGGAGCCCCCGGGTTTACCTAGGATTATCCGAAACTCTAATCGGGATGAAAGGGATTTGTTGCCATCGAGGAGGAAAATGTTGCAGTTCTGGAGAAAAAAACAAATCGATGCGTTTAAATGGCTTCTCTTTTACCCCCTCGGTGGGGCTACACTTGTTCAAGTTTTATCCAGTTTGCCCTCAGTGACATAATTCCACTGCTAAATAATTCTAGGAGGAGCTGAGAATCAGAGCATCTCTATCTTAATGGTCAGGTGGCCAAATCGCCATTTTAATTTAAAAATGTGGCAGGGCACTGCCTGAAGCAGCAGTAGTGTGCTGAGCAAGTGGCTGAGCCCTGCAACTTGCTTCCGCGTGGCTGGAGATTATATAATGCAGCAGCAGATGCATCTCCTTTTATAAAGTACTAATCTGCACTGGCCATTGTGTGAATTAAGGCATTTGAAGGACTTGCAGAATTTAGGGGGAACATCTAGACTTTACATCTGGCAGATTGCCACAGAAGCATGGAGGGTTCCAAAGTAACACCCTGTGAAAGTTGCTGTCTAGAGAGTGAGGTTGTCACAAAGACCAAAAAAAGTAAACTGGATGCCTTCCAAGCTGTTTCATTGGCAGCATTGTTGCCCTAACTCTGAAGAACAAGGAAATAACCCTCCCAACGTTTTAGAACTTGGTCATTTCACCTGAATCATACAACACAGTGTGTGGCCACAAACCCTTACTATATTGGTAGCAGCAGAGATGTGTAAAATAAGCAGCCTCAAGTCAGTGTGAAGGTTAGGAGTTAAACAAGGGACAGAATGAGTCATGCCCTGTCAAGGTCATTTGCCCTTTGGAGGACAGAGTGTAACTGTGTGAGAGAAGTGGAGTCCCGAAGTACACGAAGAAGGAAATATGCCACTGCTACTGCTATTTGAAAATAATCTCGTCAAGCAAAGTGTAGGTGAGGCAAAGCTACTGACTCAGAAGTAGGCAAAAAAATTGTAGTATTAGGAATAAAGTTCTAGTCTTCTGTTTTGTTTTGTTTTAGATTTGTCAGACACTAAAAGTCTTCAAAGTATCTGTAATCCAAACTAAACTCACAAACAACTGAGTAGAAAAAACACCTGTTAAACACAAAATCTTAGTAGGTGCCAGTATTTAGATTGGACTGTATGTCTGAGCATGGAATAAAATATACATGAAAGTTTAAGGTGAAATTACTCCTTTTGCTGTGATTCGTACTTCTAATAATTTAAAAGTAGCGTTATGTAAATTACACAAGGCTTTCTGTTTATAGGGCATGTTAAGTTTTCAGTTACTTCCCCACATTGGTACTACTTCCTTGAAAGTTTCATTTTTCTTTTTTGATTTTCTACCTGTAGAATTTTAAAGATTATAGAATGTATATGTGTCATACTGGAATTTTTTTTTGTGGTGTCAAAGAATTTCAGTGATCTGTTTCACAGGAAAAAAAGATCTTTATTTAGTATACTTAAATATATAAGTACTGAACTTGACAGTCTGTCACTTCAGCTAGCCAGCTGTTAAATTGTGAACTAAAAATGTGCTTTCCACTGTAATCACAAGTACCTTGGGAGGCAGCAGAAGTTCTGACAATCAATTCTCAATATTTATGGGTCGGTTCAGTTTCTGGACTATTTCTAAATTGTACTGATTGCAGCCGAGGAAGGTGGTTTAATAAATGAGGTTTAATAAGTCATGCTTCTCACTGTGTGGGATTCTCTGGCCATTCTGCTTCAGGCCATGAAGTACACTGGTTGAATTTTCTGTGGGTTGCCAGAGGCAGTTTTGGCCACCGTAGGTCACTGACGTTCACCCAGCCTGTTCCGGGCCCGTGGTAGGTGGGGCAGGAAGAGCAGGAGGTGGTTGTGCCCTCCTGGGGAAGGATGTGTTTGTGGCTGCCCAGCCCAATGACTCGAGATCATTGTCTTTGAATAGGACCACGTTGTTTTTCAGAGAAACTCAGAGTCGGTGCTGAGGAGGACAGCATGAGTAAGGGATGTAATGTCTGGAGTATCATAGCCCATCCTGCTGAAGTAAGGGAGCTACGTGTCTCCACGTTCAAAGCATTCCAGGCTTCCCAAAGTTCCAAGGCTTAGTTAGTGGTGTAGATATATAACTCTTGTCCTGGTGACATAGATTGGAAGAAGAAATCTTGGCACTGAACAAATGAAAAAACTCAACTCCTTCAGCAAATACTGGTTTAAGAACAGCTTAAAAAGAACCCTAAAGAAGCCTTTTGGATTTGAGAGTTTTGGAATACCACAGACCGTGACTGTGGAAGCCAAGATTCACCTGTTTCTGCTCTTGAAGCATTACAGGTTGAGGAACATCATAAGACGTATTTAATATAGTAGTGTAAATGTATTGATCTTGTCCTAGTGGCAAAATTTCTTTTTCCACCATAAGCTTCTCAACTAATACAATAAAATAAATATTTTTAAAAAAAGGTCACAAACTAAAACAACCCACACTCTTCTTATGTCATCCAAATTAGTTTATTTGTTAACACTTACATAATTTGAACACAGTCACAAGGAATTATTGAATTCTAGCCCCCCCAAAAGGCACCTTTTCCAGCTAACAATAGTGCATGCAAATAGACATGTATGTGAAATACATATATATGTGTCAAGAGATACAATATTATAAGTACTATTTGTATGTAAAATTAAGGAATGTAGCTATTAACAGATGAGTGTAATTATTTCAATGCATTTAATATTTTTGAGAAGCTGCTTCTATAATTAGTGGATTCAGTGATTGAAACTGGTCTCAAGATTTTTATTTTAATTTTTAAGAAGGAGGTATGTTTGCCATCTAGATGTTCTGCTACTGCATATATTTGTGCAGTAGAATGTTCTGATCTAATAGAGTTGGTGTTCAGGAAAGTTGTGTAACGTTTTCCTCAGGTATCTAGAATAATTTTACTGAGATTATATGCAATAAAAACTGTAATGTAATTAAAAGTAAATGGAACAAATTCAAGTTGTGTTTTTATTGATTTGTTCAGTTGTTGTATTTGACTGCTTCTCTTTTGATGATTATAAGAGACATAACCATTACTGACATAACCATTTACATACTTGAATAAAGTCTTCCGGTTTGGTAATGTTTAGACATTTTCCTTAGTGATTTTTGCTATATAGTCTTTTAAGTCTGAATCTTTATTCGGGGTAGCACTGAAACATATGTGCTAAGTCATTAAGCCTGTGTTAAAGCCAATGTTTATCTTTAAAACTAGTGATACTTAAGTATTTCTTGATGCTTGTCCAAGATGCATAGTTTTGATTTTGCTTTTGAATGGTTTATGTTACAGTTATTTATTTAAAGGCTCGTTTAGCTGACTAAAGCAAGGCAAACTTGGCTTAAACACAAACTCATGTAGAACCTCCTCTGTTGTAGTAGTATATATGTATGTGGACCAGGATGTAGGCACAAGAGAGGGATACTCTTTTGGAGGCAGAGAGAACCTCTGAAATAATCTAAAGATTTCTGCACTACTGTTCGTAATCGTGTTATGAAAAGCAAGTGCTCCTTTTAAGGACAGTTGAATAAACAGGATCAAGGACAATAAATTATCAACTTATAAATTAATTTGGATATTATATAACACCCTGAAAGGAATTTCATTTCACTTAATCTTTGCTGAGTCCAAAAGAGCAAAATAAATACTTCCTTTTTTCCAAGGCTTTAATGCAAAAACAAGTGGTAATTCAGAAACATTTTAAATAATTCTTACATTATTAAAAAAAATAAAAGATACTGGTTTTACTTGTGGCTTTCTTTTGAAGCTGCTATTCTAATCCTGTATGTTTATCAAACTGCATTTATTATTCAGGACTAAATCCACAGTTAACCTGCTAAATCTCTTTCAAAGTAATAAGCATGAGTAATAACATTTCATGGTTACTACAGTAATTCACAAATACTTTTGTAAAATTCTACAAATAATGGCATTTTATTAGGTAGTCCTACAGAGGCTTCATGATTTTTTTTGTGTTTTTTCTTGGATTACTGCAATTTAGACAGACAAATTGTAGATGTCTAAAGCTGCAGTATGTTAACTGTATTTTGTAGGTATCAAATTCTAACATCTTTTAGTCCTCAGCTCTTCAGAAATGTAAGCCAGGAGACAATCAAGTCCTTTTTCTCTATAAGGAGATAAAATATACAACACAAAATAACAATAAAATGTAGGTTACATAAACTTACAAAGCTGCAGTGGTAGTACTGGGAAGATGCTGTCTGTCTGTAATCTGTGGGACTTCTTTCCTGGGTTTTTGCCTTTTTACGGAGCAGGCAAATTGTGAATTTTACCTATTTTTCATGCAAGAAACATGGAAACTGTAAGGTAGTCACTAAGAAAGTATGTGGCTGTATTAAGCATTTATATACAAACTTTCCACAGACAAACCAAACCAAGTAACAGCAATCCCCCTCCAAAAAATAAAAAAAGCCCAAAAGCCAAACCAGAACTGCCAAAAAACCTCAGTACCAAGCAGCAACAACAAAAAAGCCTCCCACACAACGTGTGCTTTAATAGAAGCAAGCTGTGGGCTTTGGTGAAAGGAGTACCTTGTGCTGAGTGTTCCTGTTTGTGGAAAATGGCAGTGCTGTGATGAACTGTCAGTTTGGTGAAATTAAAGGTGTTTGACTCCAAGGGGTGTTAATTTTGTTATGAAAACTGTCTCACTGAGGAGATAACTTTGCTCTGTTTAATCTGAGATTTATCGTGCTAACTTCCTTTTCATTACATGCTGTCAGATGAGATTCTCTGTTTTTCTTTGGCATCATCCAGTTCTTTGTCTAAAGCTGTGCTTTTAGCTGCCTTGGCATTTGAAAACTTTTTCCATCTATGCCACAAGGCCAACTCTAGCTGAAAGAATTCTTGCTACAATTTCTTAAAACAGAGCTTATGTGAAAACATTGTTACTTGTGATTTTTTTCTCTTAAGTGTAAGTGACATCTACACAAACAGCAAAAGCAACTTTTAAATTTTGGCAAACCTAATTTTTTTTGTTTCACGTTGAGCAACTTCAGGGACTTGCTGGTGTGTTCATAAGTAATGAATCTTTGAGATAACCTCAGCCTGATTCTTTAGACAGGATGACTTTTACAGCTCAATGTTTTTTGCAGTAAAGGTAGCTGCTGTAGGATTAGATCTTTGTGACTTGCTGTGTTGTTTATATATTTTAGTTACCAGCTTTTTAAAGCTGCAGAGAGGTGAACACTTAAAACCTTGAGCAGCAGAGCTTACCTGCTACTTGGCTGTTTTGATATTACATGCACCAGATTTGGAGAATTGGTGCCTAGTACTTTGGGTTGTCATCCTTCTTGCATCTATTTTTTAATGATGTGCCAAGACTATCGGGGTAGCCTAACTACTTCTCTCTTCATGCTTTGTGTGATGTCTTATGTCTGGTTTAGTGGTATGGAAGCAATTAGTTGATTAGTTCTGGAAAGTTCCTGAATAATGGGTAAGGTAATGCAGTATCTGAAGGGCTGGGTTCTAAGAGAAATTAATTTGGTCTGTGTAGAGGGACCAGTGGAACTTCCACTGTTGCTCAGGAGGTTGAGTGTTTGACCATGAGACTTAAATGGAAGATTTTCCAGGAGTATAATATGTCATATGTCTGTGAGCAGGGAATTCCAATCAGAGCTTGCATTTTTGGGACTGAAGTGGTGTTCAGATGCTTTTCTGTCAAATGAGTCAATGTAGTATCATTTATGTTAATTTACTGCTTTTTAGTCTTTTTAAATTAGCATCTGTCCAGGTCAACTTTGGCTCTGCTTCCCACAAAATGCTGTATATACACCTGTGTTATTTTGGAAATCCCAGAAAAACAGTTCAAATATAATTTCTCACTTGAAGAAGCTAAATTTTAGCTTGCTGAATGTTTTGCATTTCAGACTGAAAACTAACCAGTATTGCAAAATTAATTTACTTCATTGTTCAGTAGCTGTAACTTCTACAATGCTATTTTGCAGTCAGCAGCAATTTAATCTCTGATTAACACACACACTGGCATTCACATAATTATTGTAACAAAGAATAGTTCTGAACCCTTCACGCTCATGGGCTGCTTGCACTGTCATTAAGCAAATTTCTGTTTTAATGGATGCTGGTCACTGTCTTTCTTTAGGAATGAATTAATGTTCCCTTTCGTTTCAAGACATTGAATATTTTTGGTATACAAAAAATGCTGGATGACTATAACAATGTGATTTTGCTTTTTCTTCCCAGGTATGAATGCTGCTGTGCGCGCAGTAGTACGCATGGGAATCTATGTAAATGCCAAAGTCTATTTTATTTATGAGGTTAGTTTTTGTTTCATTCATTCTGTATTTTGTCTTCTGACTAAACTTGAGTTTTTGTAGAAACACCATGGAGGGTAAATAGTATAAATTAAAGAATGTTGTAGGTGTCATTCCTTTCCATTGTGTGTTTTATTTAGTACTTTTTATTTTTATGGAAATTTGCATCTCACAAGGTATATTCTAAAAACATGTAATTTAAAAGTAATTTCTTAACTATATGGAATTCTTTATGTGCCACCAAAGACTTGAAAACAGTTGTCACCCTGCAGTGAGCTACATATCTGTGCACTTGTTGGATGTTTGGGCCCACTTACTGTACTTCATAAATATTTTCCTAAACTTGTTTAAACTACTGATTGTTAATCTTTTGACTCTACTTTTGTAGAATATGATAAGGATGTGTCCTCATTTCACAGACTGCACAGCTTGGTTTTGATTGAGATTACTGTGCCACTGGTGCCATCTTGCCTGGCTTATAGATAGAAAGTTGCAACTGAAGAAACTCAACCAACAAACAAAAAAAAAGCCACATCAAAAGCTTGGCCATCATCAGTCTGTCCTGACAATAGAATTTTGTGGTTGAAATTTGCAACTGTGTGTGCAGAAAGATTCTAAATTTCTGTAGCAATTATGTGGTAAGAAAAAAGATGGGACAAGTTTAATGGCAATGACAAGGTGATGCTCCATGTATTTGTCTTCCTGGAAGACTGTTGCAGTTAGACTTTCTTACAAAGGATACTTTCAGTTTTTATACAACTTTTGTAGGTTAAACAATACAGTGAATATATTGATTCTGTTCCCACTGGAATTCCTGTACAGCTCATTAGTAGTTTAAGATTACTACAAATCATAATAAAAAATTGATATGGGAGAAAGCTTGGTAGGTCCCCAGTAAAGTCTAACTTTAATATAAAAATATGGAATACTAGAATTCATAGAAGTGCTCAGAAAATGCTTTAGTTTTAGTTTAGTGCATAGCAAATAGAAAATTTATTTTTCAAAAGTAGCTGTTTATCTGTTTTTTCCCTGTCTGCTTGTTCCTATAGCTCATTTACTAATGAGATGCAAAGTTTATTGAAATGCAAATAAGCAGAGGACTGTGCTCCAAAATTCTTTCCTACTACTGTGCTAGAGCAAGTTCTGAATACTTAGTGTGTGCTAATTACGTGGCCAATCTCTGGAATTCCTTCAGTGTTCTGCTGTTTTGCAGGCTCACTGAAATGGGTCAGATGCTTCTTTGGAAGCAAGGAGGGTGTTTTGGATGTCTTTAAGGCCAGAACTTGGATTTGAATTTATTTTTTAATTAAGCTTAAGTCAAGAGTTGCCATATTTTTTCACCCTTTAAACATATTTGGTATCACAGAGTGATAAATTTCAAGAGAAATTGGAATATTTGTTATTTCTGAACTTAGCAAAATAGCACTATTTAAGTTAGCATGTTCCTGTGTTTGGTAGAGTTGGCCAGTGTGAAGTCACAGATATTTCTGAATGAAAAGTGATTGTAAAAAATTAGTCAATGTTGGGAATTTTGAGTTTTCCCATATATAGTTCTTCTGTCTTCAATGTAACAGTAGGTTCTGGGAGGAAATGCACATTTCAGTGCAGGTATGGGCTCTGAAAAAGATCTTGCTCCTAGATTAGTCCATTCAGTTCTGTGTTTTGTAAAGTACCGAACACTGAGCTTTGTTCTTCTCTGACTGGTGATAATTGAAATATGAAGTCAGTTTTCTTTCACAATGCCTACAAGTACTTCAGAGAAACAGGGTTTCAAGCCCTGAAATGAAACAACTGTTTAATTTTACCCTTTTGAAATGGGAAACAGATCAAGGTGACAAGTGTAATAGAAAGTAAAAATCTTCTTCTGATACTTGTCGCTAATGTTCCCTGTTACAAGCCTTTGTGTGATGTATAAAGAGGAGATGTATTTTTGGGGATAGTTTGAGTTATTTAATGCTTTTAATAAGGTGTTCCTTCTGAGTTACAGTTTATTGATTGTGACTTGAGTGTGTTAAGCAAAGAGGATAGTGTATCTTAAGCCTATGTTTTGAGCATTTTAACACGTAGGTCAGGGTAAAATTGTATTTGTATTGAAGCTGTTCTGAAAAAGTGAAGGGAAAACCTGAAGTGACCATATCCAAAAGAAGAAAAAAAGTATTCTTATTTGGATCCAAAAATTTAATTAAAGGTCTCAGCCTTTTCACGCTGACTTTGCTGTAGTCATCATACGCTTTATTTCTCCTGTAGCTATGTCTGTCGTATGAACTTGTTTTGCACTGCAAAAAGTCTGTCTTCTGCAGCTGTGGCCAGCACTAGTTCCATATTCTATGTAAAAAAGTAACTCTGTTTTCCTAACTCCATTTTTCTTCATCTTGTGATGAGCGATTACTAAGATAAATAAATTAAAATTGATAATGAATTAGCTCTAAGTAATTTTCTAGCCATTTTAAAATGGTGTTTACGAAAGCCCAAAGAAAGAAACAGTTACATACTGGAATTCATGGCCTATTTGGACTTCAAGTCCCAAAAGGAAAAAAGAAGAGTAAACTCATGTGAAAATGAAAACTAGAAGATAATTTAGATGAAAGCTATTATTTGTTATATATAATTTTATAGTTTATGTAAAACCTGTGAATTTATAGCTATAAAACCTAAAAACCCCTTGTATATCTTAATTTACTGAAGTTAGCACTTCAAAATTTCAAAATTTTGCTATTAATTGCAAATCTATACAGTTTTGCTAGCTTCACAGGTTTGTATTTTGCAACATTTTATTTTAATCTGTAGTTACCCTTCTTGACTAGCATCTCATTATTCCTCAAATCTACTCTAGTCTGAATTAAAATTTTAATGCCCATGGATTAATTTCACTCATGGTAGGAAAATCTAGGAGCTGGAAGTATGTATAGAATATCAGGCTGTTCTAGGGGGCTAGTTTAATTTTTTTTTTCACTAATCAGAAGCTATTAAAGTCGGGTTGATTTTTGTTTTGTCTTGTTTTTCCTTTTTAATTGAGAATGGGAAGAAAAAGTGATGCCTCTCATTTTAGAAACTTGAGGTCTTAAATATTTTTACAAATAACCTGCCCTTTTTCCAGGATTGACGCACATAGTTCCCAGTGGATGCATGCTCTTGCTACTAAGCTATGGAGCTTTTAGATTCTTCATCTTGATTAAGAGTCTTTTTCTCAAGAGGCCAGCATTGGGAATGCAATGGTACGGCAGTCATGGATTTCTGTGAGGAAAACTTCATGTCTTTTCTGTGGTGGTTTGTGCACTCAGTGACAATAGTATTTTATGTTGTTGAGCAATGGCTAAGAGTTCTCAGTAAGTAAATTCACATAACTGTTAAAGCCCCAAATGTCTCGCCTGTAACACGTCAGAAGATGGCTTGCTCTTTTTTTGTCTTCAGAGTTCAGGCTGGAAGACATGTTTGCTCCTGCCACACTCTTCTGGAGTTGCAGTGTGTGTGTGAATGTACCCTGTGAACATTGGACCCAGAGAGATTTCTTCTTGTTCCTTGAATATTTAGATTTTGGGTACATGAAGGATTAAACAGAAAATGGAGCCGATTGTCACAAACTGTGCTTGCAGTATTTTTGACAATTCATTTTTCCATTCTTGCCTCACAGTTTTAGTATCTCAGTACTCAAGCTCCTATGTTTTTGGGATCTGAGTAAGAATTTACTTTTTTAATGTAAATTGACAGATTCCCACCCGTATATTAAAGTGTGTAGTCACATCTGCCAATGATTTTCGGTAACCATACAATTGGAACAGTGGTGAACCTTCAGACATACATTGTCCAGTCTTCATCAGTGTTTACATAACTAAAACAATAAATGGAAATCATCATCATTAATACTTCAATTGTAATTAGTAGTTCTTTTTTTTCCCAATAGCTTTTCTAAAAAGCTGTTTTATTCTATAGCTTGTGTCTTTTAATGGTGTGGAAAACAATGTGACAGTTCTATCTACCTTATTCAGAGGTAGCATACACGTACTTGGCAGAGAACTGAATTAGGAAAAGTTAATGTAACAGTTCAAAGAGATCATGGTTCCAAAGGTTCCCTGCCTTTACCTTGTAGTGGGAGGAATTGTTAATACATCCTCAGTTCTCACTTGTCTGCACAGATATGAACTCCTGACCAAAACGCACAAATTCCTTCCATTTCAGGGAAACATGGTGCAGGAATGGGTCATAGCTCATCCTTAGCCTGGCTATGAGTTGTTTCATGTCTTACAGACAGTTTAAGCTACTGTTTTATCTCTTTGCTTTTTTCCTGTGTTTTAGATTTGTTAATCTGAAAACTGGGAATTTTATTCCATCAGTCTTATTTATGTATATCTTTCTTATATGTAATACTTCTTTGGATGCACTTTTGTTTTTCCTATCAAGTTAAAATGGAAGGTGAATGACTTGAGCACACATGAACTGTATGTATTTTTGTCAGCTCTCAGTGCAGCTTTCTGTAGTCAGTGTTACAAACTGAATTAAGATGCAACATTATGCTTTCAGGATTTATTGCCAGTGGATCTCTTGAGTTATTGTAGTTGTCAATAGAAATAACTACTGACTGATACAAGGAACATAGAATTCTATGCAAAAAAAAAGCAAACCAGCAAAGCTGATGATGAATGAACTTAGTAATTTATTAGCCACCATCAAGCTTAGTAATATTACATTACATATCCACTGTAATGTGAGTCACTGAGGATCTTTGCACTTTATCTGAGGGAGAAAAAATTTTTAAGTTGATATGTAGATTAAGCATGATTCATCTTCCACTTTGCTCTAATTTTGAACAAATTGTGTAAATAATGGCTCAGTTCTTCAAGTCACTGTGTGTATACATTAGCATACAAATAGTATGTCCTGTATGTAGGGGCCCACAAGGGAACTGGGAAGATACCAGGAACTGTAGTGATGGCACAAGGAGTAATGGGGTCAAACTGAAAGAGTGGAAATGTAGGTTAGGTATATGGAGGGAATTCTTTACTGTGAGAGTGGTGAGTCACTGGAACAGGTTTCCCAGAGAAGATGGGGATGCCCCAGCCCTGGCAGTGTTCCAGGCCAGGTTGGATGGGGCATTGAGCAACCTGATCTAGTGGGAGATGTCCCTGCTGATGGCTGGGGAATCGGAAGCTGATGGTCTTTTAAGGTCCCGTTCACCCCACACCATTCTGTGTGTATACATTGGATACATGTCAAAGTTATCTGGAGAGTGTACAAAATATTGCAAAGGTCTGTTGGATGGCAGAAATTAGAGACATAAGTGGTTTTCCATCTGGATGTTTTTTGCTATTGCTTGATCATATTGTCTCTAAATGAATCAGTCAAGTCTCCCTTAGCAGGATCTTTCATGCTTTCCCCTTGGAATCTGTACTGGAATCCTAAAATGCCTATTTGAGTAGGTTGTACTTTTGCTGTGCCCAGGTTATCTTTATGTTCTTATTTTATCGTGCTGCTTTGGACTCAAAGTTTGACATAAAAAATCATATATATTATATGAATACTAAGCCACTTTAGGCTTAGTATGTTTCCAAGTTACTGCTTATCAAGTAAATTCTGCATATACTCTGAATTGTACAAAATTAAATTTTTCCAGTTTATAATGTCAGTTTTGCTGTTTTCTGAACTCTCTTCTTTTTCTAGTTCCCGACTGAAAAAAACTGCACAGAGAAAAAATGTTAGCTAATTGTTCCTTGGTGTGGGGAATATGTACACATAATCTGAAAATGGAGACATAAACATTGTCATGCTTATTTTTGTTTAGTAGTCTTTTGTTTATTTTCTTTAACATGTTACGATTTTCCCTGTGTATTTAAATAAATGTCAAAAAGTTGAATGGTAGTTCCAGTTTTATTCTGGTGTCTGTCAGTAGGGTTTTCCAAACTTAGGACTTGACTGCTTTTTCTGTTTACTTTTCTCCTTCTCCTTCTCCTTCTCCCTTTTCTTTCCCTTTTTCTTCTTTTATTTTCTTTTTTATTTTTGGTTTGTTCTTTTTTTTAATCAGTGTTCACAATATCACCTAATGGAAAAGAATCTGTAATTGCCATTCTGCTAGTATTTTTGTAGAGAGGTAATAAAGCAAAGCCAGGCAAAACCATTTAGCTGCTTGCTGGATAGATTTCCTTCTTTCAGATAAGTGTAGTTCTTATATTACAGCATGCAGTTGTTTTAAAAGACCATTTAAGTTAAGATATTCAGAATTTCTTAAATGCATCACTAAAAATTGTATTTTTTCCTATTAGATGTCTTTTATTTATTGTGTGACTGCCTCAAAAAAAAAAAGAAAAAAGGTTGTGTCACCTGATTTCTTGTTCTTTCATGAAAAAATTTTGGTTATTGCTCTTTATCTTGTTTTGCTTATTACCAGGACTGGGGGGAAAAATATACAATCTGTTACAAAGATTTCCTAAGTTCATGGCCTCAGGCTGAGGTTATGTTTTTAAGGAGCATATTTTATAACGGATTTCAAAGTTCTTTGTAGTTTTTTAAAAAAAACTTGAATATTTATTCTTAAAGAAGAAGCACGTTACCATTCTAGTTTTATAGCTGTGTAATCTGTGTAAAGTATTACCTTATCTTGAAGTTATTTTTGGAACCGATCCTTTAGGAAGAGGGTTTGTTTTGCTTTTTTTCCCCCATAAAAGAAGCAGTGATACCTGCTTGAATATAGTTTAATTTGAATTGAGTATTTTTTTGTTCAGTGTTTTTAATTAAAGTTCTATTAAAGTGCTTGAAGTGAGTATTACTGTAGTGGAAATTTGATGTAGTTTTTAAAATGAGACTTATGAAATACTTTCCCTTTTACAGGGTTACCAGGGAATGGTTGATGGAGGTGATAATATTGTAGAAGTTTCATGGGAAAGTGTTTCAAGTATCCTGCAAGTGGTAAGTGCTGAAGGGTGAGAGTGGGATCCAAATTTTTATTCAAACAGAAGAACCAAAATTGTAGATCCAGGCAACTGCTGTAATTCTGTATTTGAACAGTGTGATGACTGAGTGACCAGCCTGTACCTCTTCCAGCAGAGCCTGATTTCCATAGTGTGGATGGCTGACACTTGCTAAAGATCTTGGTGTGGTCTTGAATTTGGAGCCCAGAAATAATCTTGAAAACCTTTGTTCTAGATTTGCAACGTCACATGTTATTAGCCTCCTAAAGCCATATTGGCAAACCTATATTTAATAAAAAAGGCATTATAGGGCCGAAACATGAAACAGCTGTGTTTTGTAAGGCAAATAATTTCTTACGCAACCCTGTTGGCTTTCTGTGTAAGTGGATTTAGAATTATAGTAACGGATGTAATTACAGTGCAGTTCTGCAGAGCTCAGATACTGCCAATGACTTTGTACATTTTTATTACAACATTCTGCAGTGTGGCCATTTGGATCTCCTCAGCTTTTGCTCAGCATGGTAATGTTGTTACCTCTTCCAGAGCAGGTGCTATGTTTGGTGAAGAGGCTTTACTGCTTGCCAAGCTTTCTGAAAACTACCTCCAGGTGAAGCATGGGTTTCTTTGGAGTTTTTTGTAAAATTAATGAACATAAAGCAGTTAGCAGAGACAATTTTTTTTTAAACCAATGCCCTGGAGTACTGTGAGGTATTTTGTCCCCTGTGTTTAGTTGTTTTTCTTTTCTTTTTTTTCCCCCATGTCTATCTTGCAGAATCTGTAAATAGAATCATGGAATAGATCAAGTTGACAGGGAGCCATAAGAATCATTGAGTCCTAAAACTAAACAATATGACTAAGAGCATCATCCAGACGCATCTTACGATGAAAATTGAATTCTCTTGGCCAAGCCACATGAGCATAGGCAGGAGCAGGATGTAGGCTCCTGTACATGTGTAGTGTAAAAGAAAAACATTTCTGAGCTTTATTGCTGGTAATTCAACAGACCAACAACAAACCTCAGCATGTATCTTACAGAACGTGTTTCGTTGTTTTGATGAGACTTTTCAGCCCATTGTAAATTTCTGCTCATTCAGAACAAGTAGCACTTTGTTTCAAGCAGTTTCTTTTCCTCTTATGGCTGTTTTTCTCTAAGTATGAAAGTACCTAGTTTTAGAGACATGTTTTAGTCCTGGTTTTGTTTTTTTGAGCATCTCTGTGTGTACACATCTACCTTTTTGTCTGGAGACAGCTGAATTCTGTTCCACGTTCCTTTTTTCTTTCCAGTAGCAGCTATGCAACACAGATGGCAAACTGGCCTGAGAGCTGAAACATCTATTGATAGGGTAAATTGTGTCAATATAGCCACTGCAGATTTGAAGTTCAAATTAGATGGATGTGACAGATATACTACAAGATAAAGTGAGGGGAATGTTTATGCAAAAGTGATGTAATCATCTCCACATTTGCTTCTCGAAAAAAAAAAGTTCTTTCAGTTTTAATTGTTACTACTTTTTACTGTGACAATAAATAAGACAAAAATTAAACTTCTTGAGTGACTGAACAACATAAACACAAAAAACTTGTAAATGATGCGAGTCCAGCAAGATACCCAGCAGTTTTCAGTGACAGGGCAGTTCAGTTATTTTTAAAAATGACCACCACCATTTCCAAAAGAAGCTTTTAAATTCATATTAATAAATGCAACAGATACGCAATAAAAGAGAAAATGTGGCATTAGTCTGATCTATAAGGAATTAAAGGCAGTTATTTCCATAATTCTGTGGAATGACAACGGATGCTACTTTTGAATTTCAGGGATACATTTTTTCTCTTACTGTTTATGTACCTTGTGATATTAGGGGGAAAAATACCACATTGAGGCAAATTAGTCTAAACACTTAACTAGTTAGTATATCGCTTTTACTCTTGCCATTAATATAAGTAACAATCTATTTATTGTATTACTGCTAAAATCAATCTGATGTAATTTAACATTTTCCTTCCAGAGTAGCTCTTTATCAGTCATTTTTGAGTTTTTTTTTTGTTTTTCCCTTGTGTGTGTATCTGCTCTTGAACATGAATTCCCACAGGTTTGATAATACTTTATGTTTACCTCACTATAAAATTAAAAGACGGAGGTTACGCTACAGAATTGTTAATCCGTCTTAGACACACACGGCGATGCACGGGTCAGGAACTAAACGTGCCCTTGTCCCTGCGCTAGGGCGGCACGGTGATCGGCAGCGCGCGCTGCAAGCCCTTCCGCACGCGCGAGGGCCGGCTGCAGGCCGCGCTCAACCTGGTGCAGCGCGGCATCACCAACCTCTGCGTGATCGGCGGCGACGGCAGCCTGACCGGCGCCAACCTCTTCCGCGGGGAGTGGAGCGGGCTGCTGGAGGAGCTGGCACAGAAAGGTGAGTCTGCCCTCAGGCCCCCTAGGCTTCCCCTCCAGGCTGCGGGGAGGTTACGAGCCCTAGGTTACACCTACACGCTGTAGGTGTGCAGAGTGTATCCAGAGGGTGCATCCAAAGTTTAAAAATCAAATGCGTTCATTCTAGGAAGCGGCGTGGTTCTTCATAAAATAATGGCTTTTGGTTTCTGTACGTCCGCTCGTGTATCGTGATACTGCAGAAAAGGCCAAATAAGTTACTGGGCAACAGTCTGTGTGGCTTTTTTCCTCTATTATGAATAATTTTTAGGATCTGAACTTCTTACCTTTTGTGTGAAAAGCCCTGTGCCCTCATATCAAATCTGAGGTGGTAATTCCTTTCCTACAACAAGCTACACATGTGTATGTTACTAAATTATGATGCTTTCCTTCCTCTATGTCACTATTTGTTTAAGATCAGAACATTAAGTGGCTGTTGGTAGAAGTACAGCCAGCCCAGTAGTGGTCTTTGATAGCATCCAGGAGAATGTATAGGGAAGAGTAAAGAATAAAATAATGCTGTGTTGATGCTGTGTGTTACTCGTAATGCATAAATACTCTGATAGGTTCCATCCATTTCTGTCTTCGGGGCTTCCTGAAACAGATGCTGTTAGCAGTCCTTAATGAATTTCTCTTCCATGAATGTATACAGTCCACGTGAAAGAATACAGAGTTTTGCTGAAAACATTGTGTAGCAAGGAGTTCTGCAGCTTCACTGAATAATGAAGATTGTGAAGAATCTTCTTCTGTTTATTTTGATCCTTCTGGCTTCTAGATCATTTGATGTCCATAATTTGTGTTAGAATAAACCATGAATGATCAATCCTGCTTCCTCTCTGCATGTCACTTGAGATTTTACAGCTGTCTTATTTTCCCTTCATCATCTCTTTTTCTAGATGGAAGAATCCTAGTTTGCTTAGTTGTTCCTTATATGTAAGTTCTATATCTTTGATCATCTTTGTTGCCCTTCTCTGAACCTTTTCCAGTTCTACCCTGTTTTGAGGTGGGGAGGACCACAACTGCACCCAGTATTCAAGATGAGGGCAAACCATGGATCTACACAGTAGTATAATGATCTTTGTTTCGTTCTCTATTCTTTTCTTAATATTTTCTAATATTTTGATTTTTTTTTTACTGCTATTGAGCATTGAAGCTGATTTATTAATGAAAACAGCATTGTTATATTATGCTGGAAATAGTGTTATTTTGTTTGTGATGTTAGGGCACATTTTTTTTCATGTGTCTTAGTTTACATTTATCTGCAATGAATTCCATCTGATACTTTACTGCTCACTGTATCTTGCTAGTCTTCTTCATCTCTTCTCAAACACTCCATACATTTAGATCCCAAATAATTCAATTTGATCAGTGAACTTTGGCACCTTGCTGCTCATTCCCTTTTCTAGGTTATTGCTGAGCGTGTTGAACAGCGCAGATCCCTGTAGAACTCCATTGGTTTCCTTCCTAAGATACAAGAATTTGTGTTTGCCACTGCCCTCTGCCTCATATTTTTCACCCTGTTTCACATTATTTACTCTATGAGAAGCCTTCTGTCTTATACAGTGACTGCTTAGTTTCCTCAAAATCCTTTGGCAAAAGACTTTTGTCAATGGCTTTTTAGAAATCTAAGTAGAATATGTCAGCCAGATATTGTCACATATGGAACTCTAGAAGAGGTTTGTAATGCATGGTATACATTCATAGAAAACATTTTGATTCTTCTTCACAATGTTATATTTATCTTCATGGACATTAGTTATATTTTTTATTATGGTTTCTGCTGTTTTTCTGTAATGTAGACATTAAACACACTGATGCATAGTTCTTGAATCTCATATTAAAAATTCGGCATTATATTTACTACCATCCCATCCACAGATACTAAGGTAGTTTTAAGTGTTTAAGCAGCTAAGATAGTTCATCCTTGAGATCCTTTAGAACTCTTGGATGATGCAGCATTTTCACTGCTGTCTTGGGAGACACTGCTAAGACGTAGAATAGGAGCTTTTCTGTTCTGTTTGCTTATTAATCATGAAATCAGAGCCTTTCAGTGTTGCAAAAGAAGAGCCTTTAAAAGTCAGAAGCTGGTTTCTAACTGTTTACATATGCCCATAATCACATCCAGTTTGCATCCTTTTGCTTCTTCATTGGACATTATACACTGAGACTACAATTTGAATGATACTGTTTTAATTTGAAACCATCACTTTTAAGGTTGGTTACAAAACTTGATAATTATTTGACACTTTGAGATGGACTGAAAAGCTCTTATTTCCTTCCTTACTGTAAGGAGTTCTGTGCAGGATTCTTTTGTTTGGATGTTTGATTGGCTTTTGTTTGTAGTTTTGACTAACCTTGTTACCTAAAATATCTGAACATAATTTAATGTTTGGATATGTTTAGTTTATAAAAGTAGAGCACCCAAGCAATATGTCTAATTTTTTTTTAATAATCTTACAGTTCTTTCTCTGAATACTTCTTTACAGGAAAGATTGATGCAGAGGCTGTTAAGAAGTATGCTTACCTTAACATTGTGGGAATGGTTGGATCCATAGACAATGACTTCTGTGGCACTGATATGACCATAGGTACTGACTCAGCTCTGCACAGAATAATTGAAGTTGTGGATGCCATCATGACCACTGCTCAGAGGTGAATTGAGCATATTACAGAGACTGATAACAAATACACAGATGTTTATCCTTTTGTTTAAGTTCATTTTAAATAGAGGTTAGGAGGGTGGGAAAATAGTTCATTTTTTGACTGCATCTTTCAAGTGTCTTGGTGACTTTTTTTCTTAGTAACTGCTTTTTCATCATTCCTGTAGTGGCAACACTTCAAGTATGTGATCATAGAGACTGCATCAGCCTTAGGGGCAGACTTGGTTTTTAATGTTTTTAGTCTTTCTCAGACATAGTCTGTTAGAGAAGATCCAGACATGCCATGAATAGTACAAAAATAGCATCTGTCTTATATAAGCTTTATTTCAGTAAGAATTATGAAATTAAATGATTTTTTTTTTAAATACAGCTACATCATTACAGTTCTTAACTATGGGTCTGCATGATTTACATTTCCAGTAAATGTTCATACCTTCTCTCACAGCTGCCCATACATGTTTTGCAAGAAAGTAGTGAAAATGGATTATGCATTGGAAGATACTCAATTTAAAATATATTGTTCAATGTGACAATAATTTTGTTTTCTTGATGTTTTTCTGTTTTGCTAAGGAATTCTGAGTTCAGTAATCATAGTATACAGAAGCTGTTTCATGATACTAGGTTCAGTTAATTTGTTTTCTTATTTTTACAGCCATCAGAGGACATTTGTTCTGGAGGTTATGGGGCGACACTGTGGGTATGTATTGTCTTCAGCATTTTGTGTCTTGTACAATTATGAAAGAAATCTGAACCATAAAAGTCTAATGATTTGTTCTGTTTATTAGGTATCTAGCTCTGGTTAGTGCCTTAGCCTGTGGTGCAGATTGGGTGTTTATTCCTGAATACCCCCCAGAAGAAGGCTGGGAAGATACAATGTGTCTTAAGCTTTCAGAGGTAATTTGTTAATATGTTTGAGATTCCCTGATGACTTTGTGGATGTTTATTTGAAAGCAGTGATTAAAAAGTGTGATCAGGACTTTAAGCAAGTCTTTGTTTTTGGTGTCACATGCAGTTCTCTGTGATCTTGAACATTTCTTTTCTTGCACTCTGTGATTGTTGTGAGGAATCATATGACCCACTCTGGGAATTGCATAAAATTATATCTATATAAGCAATATGTGTACATTTCCTCAGCAATTTTATGTTAGACAGTTTACTTCATCAATGAAAATACATATATGAAAATAAAAGGTGTGAGAACACATCATGTATGAGTGAGCAAATACAAGAAATGTTTCCTCAAATCCTAGCAGCTTAATTTATAGCAATTGATTATAAAATTATGCTGTAAATTCTTCTTGTTTTTTTTTTTCTAACTACACAAATGTGCTTTTATTACAGAATCGTGCACGAAAGAAAAGGCTGAATATTATTATTGTAGCTGAAGGAGCTATTGATTGTCACAACAAACCTATAACATCAGAGAAGGTTAAGGATGTAAGTGTCAACATCCCTATGATGCAAGATTTCTGTTCATAAGATGGGGCTTATTGTTAACAGTAACATTTCTGTAGAGTAAATCTGTTCCTATAAGGTAGCTTACCACACAGTTGTATTCTATGCTTGTGCTTTTCTATCTAAAATTTCATAGTCAAATTAAAGGGCAGTGTTTTCAGTGGCAATTAATTAGAACCTTTTCTCCTTGTAACACAACACAGAAGTTCAAAAGCATCTGCTTCACGGGTGTCTTAATTGATAGTTTGAAATCAGCTCAAACCTGTATTTATAATCCTATTTTACTTTGTATGTCTTGTAAAAATTTTAATATTGGTCTGTCTCACAGTGAAGTAATACTGTGTGCTTTAGACAAAATCTTGTCCAAATGGTTGCTTTGCTAAAATTTTCATTGGTGTCTAAGATTAAGAAAACTTTTCAGCTGAATTTTTCTGCTTTTTTTTTAAAGGGGTCATTAAGAAATAAATTGGGAAATAGTCATTGGTAGAAAGGAGCTATGATACTTTGGCTTTACCTGGGGTTTGTCTGTCCTGTGACTGTGAAGTTCTGTTTTCCATAGATGTCAGTTTTAGAGAAACGTGTGACTTCATTCAGAATTGCAGTTTTATGAAGTAACATTTAGCACTAAGTGGTGTTAAGTGTACATGATGCTAACATACATATGAAATAATGATAAACCCACTGTATTTTGAAATTCTATGCAGCTTGTGGTTCAGCAGCTTGGTTTTGACACCCGAGTAACCATCCTGGGTCATGTGCAAAGAGGTGGAACCCCTTCAGCTTTTGACAGAATTCTTGTGAGTACTCCCAAAATAACTGCTCATGGCACCACATAGGACAGCAGCATTTTATTATTTATTTGGGGGTGGGATGGTTGTCTACCTGCTCAACTTGACAAATCAAACTGTTGTCTCATATCAACTGTCTGAATAGCTCAAATTCAGAGTAGTAAAGCACTTTGTGTGGAATCTGTGTTTAGGATCAAAATGTGAAGCTTAATCGTATGTACTTATGGATATAAACCACCCACAACTTTTTCACCTTACCAAGGAGTGATTTGTGTCAGCTTGAGCTATGGAGAAACCAGGACCATTTCTGTGGTTGGAAGCCTTGTGCATTTCAGTGCTTGCTTGAGCACTCAGACGTTCTCTACTTGCAGGCGAGTCGTATGGGTGTGGAAGCCGTGCTTGCCCTTTTAGAAGCTACTCCAGATACCCCTGCCTGCGTTGTGTCCCTGTCTGGAAACCAGGCTGTCCGTCTGCCTCTGATGGAGTGTGTGCAGATGGTGAGGCTCTGGCAAAAAGCCAATTTATGTTATTTATTTACTACAACAGACTGCTACGTACAATAATTGCCTTTTCTCGTTAGGACATTGATGGAATGTGTGCAGCACTTTTCCATATTTGGGAACGAATAATGAAGTTCATGTGTGTTCTCTGTGTGTTATTCATTTGCAAACTATCAAGGAATAAGAAATACCTATCTTCTTAATTAGTTCTAAAATTTCATCTCAGATCTTCTGTTTTTATTGTTACAGCAAATTCTTCAGATGCTTGCATCCATTAACATGTCATGCACATGTCAGGTTTCTGCACTAAAACTGCGCAGTTTAAACTGAAAAAAGAAAATGCGTAATAGATATGTTGATTTCTTTGTCCCATGAAGGCTTTAGGTATTTGTTTCTACTTTCTTCTTCTCCTCCACCCTGTAATTTATGCTATGAGAAGAGGTAGCTCATAAATTGAGGAATTGTCAGTATTTCTTTTTTCACTGTTGAAATATATTAATATGTGGAATATATTAAATAATCCAACTCCTGTATTTTGTAAACATACTGAGTAATTAACTTGTTTTTTCTAGACTCAAGAAGTCCAGAAAGCCATGGATGAGGGAAGATTTCTTGAGGCTGTGAGGCTTCGTGGAAAGTATGGCCAATAGCTTATATCAGTTTATTTGCTGTAAAATAGCGATAGTTGCTTTGCTGTTATGCTGGCACGTGACATTTTATTTTAAATATTTTACTAACTGTATGGTTTTATGGGTTTGAGAATGAGAGGAGACAGAAGAGTTGTCTAAATAGAATAGTTGAAATTCTTACCTGCACTGAAACATGCAAAACAAAGCAAACTGTACTTCTCTGTCAAACTGTTCCTAGGCGAACTGGTCACAAAGCAAAAAGCTTCTGTGCTGTATGACCTGACTGGTAGCTATCATAAGTTTGTTTGTTCATGAATTTGAGGCTAGTCCTGTGAGCTTGTTTGTAGGTAGTTGGTAGTTTTCCAGCAATAATGTTGGAGGAGGTATTCTTCAGTCCCATCAGGAGAGTGGTTTCTGTTTCAAGTCATCTGATAATAAAATGCTTAGTCTAGGAAACTAATTTGTTAGCTGCATAGTTGTTTTATATTTTATGACTCTTATCTTAAAGAATTGAATCTTTTTCATTGTTCTCTCATTTCCAGTTTTTGGCATGTTTTGCATTTGCAATAACAATGGTGTTAATATTTCGTACCAGTTTTTAATGTTTCTGAAAAATTCAAATGTTCCTCTAAATAGCTGTGAGTTTAAAATTTACTATTTTATTTGCTTATCTTACTTTCTCATTTGCTTAGGAGTTTTGAAAACAACCTTAACACGTACAAATTGCTGTCGCACAAAAGGCCAGATTCTGAGCTTCCAAAGGTAGGGGACTTATTGAATGTGCAATGCACATCTGCTTTTGGGATCTATTAATAACTCCCTTCAAACTTCTATTATAGCATAGTTTACAAATTAAATATTATCAAGATGCTTGAAGCACACTAGTTTATTCTAATAATAAGTAACATTATTTAAAGTGAAATACCATTGTAACAAGAAAATTGCTGTAGACAGTTTCTTTCTGTCTTGGATGTACATCTGGTCCCAATTGTTACAATGTCTGGTCCTAATAGTTACATTTTTGCCCTCTGCTTCTTACCACGGACAGAAGGAGGGGTGATATTTAAGATCATGATCAAGACTGAAAATCTTTAGATGAAGGAGAATTTTATATTAAAAGAATTCCAAGCCTTCCTTTTGAAGGGTAAAACCACTCAAGAGCAAGGGCAAATCCAGGAATTCATGGGAAGCAATACTGAGGACAGATGAATCACCTTTATGTGAAATAATAAGTCACTGTGCATAATACAGTAACAGCCATTTAGTTTCTTTGTAGTTCCTAAGATTTGTATAAGAGGAGATTTGGATTTATTTAGGAATAGACACTAAATTTTGTGTGCAAACAAATCTTACTTGGGATTTTTTTTTTGTTTTTATTAAAAGTTTACAGAATAGTTCTGTGTTTGATCATAGTTGGTGACTATGTCATCTCATTTGTTAATTCCTCTTTTAATTGTGGTTTGTGACCATTTGGTACCTTATTTGCATAATGATGTTGCTGTTATACTTTCTAGAAATCTTTTTCCCAAGTAAATATTTGGGAGTGATTACTATTGTTTGGGAATAAATATTTGAGTAATGATTACTGGTGGTAGCTTCTCAATATTATTAAGGAGCAAAATTGCATTGATAATAGAGTAAGGACTGAAGACTGACCTTCAAGAGATCAAGGAATTCAGGATTTTTTAGCAGGATATTTAACATTTTCTTTGGTGGATCAGGTGTTTGGTGGTGGGCTTTTTCTATACAGCAATGCAAATCCAGGACTGTTAGCAGGGGGCTTTTGTATTTTTTTACAATACTTCTGTTGTACCTTCTGTGATAAATGGCGTTAGAAGGAAAAGTAGGCCACGTGTAATTACTAACTACTCGGATTTCACCATACTAACAAAATCTGTGTGCCTTCAGTAAAAGAGGTTGAATAGGAATTAAAAAGTAGATGAAATGTGCATGTCACAGGAATTGAGGAAAGAGCTAAGCTGATCAGATCAGGAGAGCCAGCTGAATGCTCTGCCTCAGCAGTGCTTCTGCGCACATTATATTTTGCTGTTTGTGATTACATTGCATTTTTCTACAATCCTTTGACTGTACCAGAACAAAAAAAAAAAAACAAAACAAACCCTACATATACTCTGGTTTGTGTCTCTTTTATTGTGGTTTTTTTGGGGGGCTGTTGTTGGCTTGGGGTTTTTCTGTTTGTTTTTGTTTGCTTGCTTTGCTTTTTAATCAGATGAGATTCCATGATAGTTACTTAACAACTGTTCTATTTTTTTGTTTTGTTTTTTTGTTCTCATCTTCCAGAATAAAGCTAAATAGCTTCTACTTCTTCTGCAGGGCCAAATCCTTACAATTGTAATTCAGAAATGTTTTAAGAGCTTCCATAATCTGAAAATGTGTGGTGTTGGGAAAGGTGCTGAGTGCTCCTGTTCACTAACGTATTGTCAGCTGCTTGAAAAACCTGGCCAATAGCTTGATTTTAAAACCTGTCTGTTCCTCTCTGCATTGTACTGATGATACACACATAAATGCCCTGGTGGTAGAGTCAGTTTCTACTTTTTTTTTTCTTTTGCTATTGCTGGTCTGTTTGCAAAAAAAAAAAAAATCCTGCTTTAGTAACATGAAGCTGGTTGAATAACTATGGTCAGGTTGGGTGGAGCTCTGAGCAGCCTGGTCTAGAGAGGGGTGTCCCTGGCCATGTCAGGGGGTTGGAATGAGATGATCTTTATGGTCCTTCTGACCCAAACTATTCTGTGATTCTATTTTATGTTTCTTGAACTTGGCCTAGAATATAAAAACCTGAATAATTCAACTTGTAAACCAAATGGAATTTTGATAAAGTATTATTTAAGAACAAGCATTCTTTCTTTTTTTTAATTGTTTGTCTCTTTGATATTCTGCAAGTGGGGAAATGTGTCTGCACCTTGCAGTTAACTTTAAATTTTCAACATGTTTAGGGGCTTTGAAATTTTCTTTCCTGCAATCCAGTGTTTAGCAACTGCATATGATGTACAAATGAACCATGGTGTAGAAATCAAAGTCCTTACTAAGTACCATTTTTATCTTGCAGACTAATTTTAATGTGGCAGTTTTAAATGTTGGTGCCCCTGCAGCTGGGATGAACGCCGCCGTGAGGGCTGCAGTGAGAGTTGGCATAACTGAAGGTCACAAAATCTTTGCTGTCATTGATGGTTTTGAAGGGTTCGCTAGAGGGAAGGTCAGTGTCACGTGTGTGCATTACCAAGTGCTGGGTACCCCACACCACCACCTTTGTTCATGTTCTGTCATAACTGCTGAGGGAACTGGTTCTGTACGTGCTTTTATCTCACAAAGGTCTGTAAAACCTAGATTGTAACTGTATTTCTCAACTATTCAAATCTGTAGAGTGATTTATGCTGAGTGTTACTAATCAGATGCTGCAGAGCTACAAAATCAGTTCAGAGGAATCCTACCTTTGAATTTTGGTCAGTGTTTAGCATATTGTAGTTTTTTCACAGAGTAGCAGAATAATCTCTGATTCTGAACAGTGAGTTGTTGCACATGTATTCCTTTGCTGTAAGAAACTTTGTAATGGTGTTTATTGAGGGAGGAAGCTTCTTCCCTTAAGTTAGATTCTTCTATTCCCCTGTTTTTAAATGCTACACATCAGTTGGTGCACTGAAGAGAAACTGAATGCAAGACTAATGATTTCTGTGTCTGGCTGGAGCCACAGATCCCAAAACTTACATCAAAGACCTAGCTTTAGATTTTTTGTTTCACATTCAGTAGGAGAGAATGTGAAAATAGGATTGAGATATGAAACACAGAGACAGGGTTCATCTTGGTCTGGGAGAAGAAAGAAAAAATGGAATGGAAAGGGATTGTAGTAATTCAAGAGAAATGGAGTTAAACTCTTCACGCTGTTTTCTTTCTTGGCCTCATGTAGTTTCAGTGATGTCCGTTCCCAACAACTTGTTCCAACAGCTTTTCATGAAGTAGTACCTGGTGTTTGCTGCAACTCAAGAGGAGTAATTGGATAATCACTTAACAAAATCTCCTTTTTTACTTTTATTCAAAGATAAAGGAAATTTCCTGGGGAGATGTTGGAGGCTGGACTGGTCAAGGAGGATCAATTCTTGGTACAAAACGGTAACACATTTTTGTCAATTGATATGATGAACTGTAGTGCTTTATACAACCACTGTATGATTCCATGCTCTTTCCACAGAGTGTTTTTAGGTCCTCGATTTTTGTACATTGGGGTTTTTTGAGTTTGTTTTTTGTTGAAATCCTTGTGTTCCAACTTGGGTATCTTTTTAGTACTGCATCAGTTCTGAAGAATGAGAGTTGGGACCTCAACTTAAAAATTTCCTGGGATCCTTACACTTTAAAGGATTTCAAACCTGTAGTTTCTTTATACTTGTCCTTATTGTATGGATAAATATGTAAAACAAAAACCATTGTGTTGCCTGCTGACTTTATGGTTTCAGCTTAGTAATGAGTGTTTCAGAGTGAGTGCTTCACTAATGATGTGTAATGAGTGCTTCAGAGTCTGTAAATTGTTTTTATTTTTCTTTTGGTTTAATGATTTTTAGTACTCTTCCTGCAAAATATTTGGAGAAGATTGCTGACCAGATGCGCACTAACAACATTAATGCCCTTATGGTTATTGGTGGATTTGAGGTACACTGATATATCTAATTATGTCTAAGTAGACTAGAATTCCTAACAAAATTAATAGTCTGTTTTGATTTTTACCCAATCTTCATGTAAGATGCATTTGGCTCTATCTGTATTTGATACATGACATAGATAATGTTTAGAATCATAAGTGTTGTCAATCAGTGGTTCTCTGGAAAGCTGGCATTCAAGAGAGTGACTAGAACTGCTAAACAGATGTGCTAAATGGATAAATGAGATGAGATATAGTTTTTTGTATTAAAATAAATTAATAACTTCTGTTGTGCAAGTTTCAGTCTATACTGTATCAATACTTAGAACATCCTTGCAGAAGTTCTTGATTCTTAGTAGAAATTGCACTATGGTTCCTTATTGAAGCCACTCCTCTCACATAGTGCATGTCAAAATCTGTTATGGATATAGAAAAGTATTTTTTCCCTGTATTTCATGTTTGCTTTGTTCTAAAAAAACAATTTTTGAAATTTTGATTCAGGAAAGTATTTTGCCTACTCCTTGCAGACAAGAATGTGCTCATCTCTTTTTGATAAAGAATGTGTCTTCTTTTTTTGTCCAAGCTGTTAGCTATGACTCTAATTCAGGAATATTAAGATTTTTAAATCAGGATTAACAGTACCTGAAGATTGGGGAACTAGTTTGTTTTGTTGAAAACCAACTTTTTGTACCTAAATTACTCATTTTCAAGAGAACATATGTTCTACTTACTGTTTTCAAATATATGCCTGTTTCTAATGCTTTCTTTTTTGTCTGTGTTAGATTTTAGTCGTTCCTTAGTGCTCTGACTTGCTGAAGTGTGCTGTGGTAGAAATGGCTCCCCCTGTGGCCCTTCTCATTTTGTAACTCCCAACTCTGCCCTTACTTTATTCATCCTAATTTTTCACCCGATGCCTGTGCCCAACAGGCTTACCTTGGACTTCTGGAATTGTCAGCTGCCCGGGAGAAACATGACGAATTCTGTGTTCCAATGGTTATGGTTCCTGCAACTGTATCCAATAATGTACCGGGTTCAGATTTCAGCATTGGTGCAGATACTGCTCTGAACACTATAACTGATGTAAGTCTGCTCTGGTGTGTGCATATACTAACAAAGCAGTTGTTTAAACTTACTCAATTGGCTACAGCTGGATATTTTTGTAGACCAGAACTTTGGCTAGGTGATCTGGGAAATTATAATTACTTGATATAGCCAACAGTCATGGCACCACTTTAGAAAAGAGAAAGTCTAGGACCCCAAATGCTTCCATTTAATTTCTACTGAAACTGCAGTCACCTCTACATTTTTTAAGTGCAAGATAAGGTGGCATCTCTTGTTGTATAAGAAAGAAAGAAACCTGAAGCTGAGACTTGGATGATCATTTGCACTGTAGAGGGGAGAAAAATCCTTGTTCATAATATGTAGGGTTCTAGTATACCCAGCTGCAACAAACACTGAACGAAAGTTGCTCTGTTGAGAAGGAGAAGGTTCTTAGTTATGTAACATCTTTACTCCTCTAAGAGAATATGTAAAATCCATATTTCTCTAATAATAGGCATTACATTTATTCTGCTAATAGTGGATTTAATAAAAAGAGTTGAGACATGTTAAGTATTTTTAAAAAAAATTAAATCCAGTAATAAAACATAAAGTAAAAATTCAATGTTTAATCTCTTACGAGGAAAAGCTTGTCTACTTGGAGTGTGCTAGAGCACTGGAAAAAGCTGCCCAGGGAGGTTGTGCACTCTCCTGTGGAGATAATCCAAACCTTGCCTGGATTGTTCCTGTGTCACTTGCTCAGGTGATCCTGCCTTGGAAGGGGGTTGGGCTACATGATCTCCAGAGGTCCCTTCCAACCCCAGCCATTCCTCAGTTCTCTAATACTAATCTCAGTTGAACAGAAAGCATAGTCAGTTGGACAAAAGGAGTTTCAAGTTGGTTTTGAAAATTAAATGACAGTTCTCTTATCACTTAAATGTATTTGAAAATTTTAATCCTGATAGCTTTTTAATTTCAAGGATTCTTCAGATGCCACCAACTTTGAATGCACTACCATAATTTTTTTTTTTTAATTTTTTTTTACCATTCCAACATAAATAATTTTAGCTTCATCAAAAGAAATCCTGCAATTAGGAAATACCAGTTTCCTGAAGTATTGCCTTGAATAAGACTGTAAGCTAACTAAAATTCATTTAATTAGTTCTTTATTGACAACTTGGGTTATAAATGTTGATGTTGTTTCAGTTCTGGTAAATAAAAATATCCATCCAAAATTACTGATCACAAACTAAGGTGAGTAAAATGATTGTGCATAACATCTGCTTTCCTTCTTCTCTTATCTTCATAAACTTTGTTAACCAAACTGACTTCTTTTTATAGGTTATTTCATGCAAAGGGGATGTATTGTAGTCAGTCAGTCCGTGTTGCTGTGGTTTGCTTTCTATTTAGGTTTCTAGGTGTCATTTGCCTTTATTAGATAAAATGTTTGTATTTCCGTATTTTCAATGCGATAGTTGAAAACTTTTGAAGAGCTTTTTTTTTTTTCCTCTAATGGCTTTCTTCTGGTTGTTTTGTATTTAATTTTGCCTAGATTTTTCTCTGGATTAAATATGAAAAGTAATGGCTTTTCAAGTCAATATTCAGTTGAGTGGAAAATGAAATTTGGGTTGTTTTTTTTTTTTGGAAGGAGCAGACTTTTGCATTCAGAAAACATTTCTGCTTTTCAGAAAATCTTTCCAGTTTTTTCTCTGATCGTTTGAACATGATTCACAAAAACTCTCAGTGAAAAATACATCCTTTCATTCTTGTGCCATGCTCAGATCAGCTGCAGTAGCCACTATGCCCCCTGTTAAATGTGACCAGATAAGCTCAATACATCTCATACAATTGACTGTGGTAAAAAAAAGTAGGAGGTGGACATGAATATTCATTTTATTGATTTTATATGTAGTTTTTCATTCCTGTTACCACAGTTAGGTCAATAAATACACCATAGTTTACAGTGCTCTCAGAGCAGTAGAACCTCTTCTGAACACCAAAGTGTCATCATCACACTTAGTTTTTCTGTGGTATGGTTCTTACTTGTGTGATCTTGCCTGTCTCTAGTAAGGTAAGTACAATTGTGCTGGTAATGAGAGATTGTTGCTGTTTGGCATCATTAGACACTTGCCAGTTGTTCTAACTTGTCAAGTGTAAATAGTCCGCTGAAACATTTGCTGATAAAATGTGTTAAAATTCTGTATTTAAAAAGAAAAACAATTGAAAAATAGACTTAGTAGTTACATAACTGCTGAATAAGAGATTAGTAAAGAGTGTGCTCCTCACAAAGGCATCAACAGTGGATACATTTCTCAATAACTAATTTAGAGTCTATAACAGATCATGGGGCTCTTTTGAAATGTTCAATTTTTTCCACTTCTGTTTTAAAATCTTGGCTTCAAATTTGATTTATCTTTTGAATAGTGTTTTAAATTTATGATAAACTGTATTTTTCACTTCACTTTTCAGAATATTAGAAAAACTGCTAATGACAACATAAATATAAAATACCTGGGAAAAGCTGGATGTTTCTACCTGAGGAGGATATGCTTAAGGCTGATATATATATAGGCATACAAAGTAAACCTTTTAGGATTGCAGGATAAGAACATGAAGTTAAATTTTCTATTAAATGAAGCATCACTAAAATAACTACCATAATAAAAATATCTATATTCTCAAATATGTTGCTAATTCAATGGAATGAATAGGATGTTAATTTGGATATCAGACCTCAGGAATCTGACAATCATGAAATGAAAGGAAAAGGTATCAGCTAGATGAGAATAATGGAATCTGAAAAAAGGAGAGGGTAAAATTTTCTATTGTGTTTCTTTGACAATCTTACCTTTCCTTTCACCGAAGGAAAAGGGGTACAGACAGTTTTGTGGGAAAAAAAATATGAAAAGCCCCTGAGGAACAAAGAAAGCTATAGTCAGGTGCCTTAAGGCAGTCTCCACACATTTTCCATGGAAAACAGACACCTGTACCCTCCCAGTAACAATTGTGGCTCCACATTACTCTGAACTAGGAAGCTGAAAATTAGCCTTGGCCACGAGCTAACCTGTTAATTTTCATCTCCTTCAGTCCGAGTAACAGCTGATGTGGAGTAAGGGCAGTAACTCCATCCCCTTCAGTGGCCATTTGTATTTAGATCATCTTAAAGTCAACAAACAGCAGTCTTTGCTTGACTGCATGAATTTTTATAAAGCATCCTTGGTTACGTTGGTTATGGCAACAACCTTTTTAGTAACACAAATCCAATAAAAGAGTAGGAAATTATTAAACTATTTTATTAACATAGTGCAGTATCCCTCTATGACCGTACTGTAGTAATTAAAAAAAAAATACTAGCATAGCAGTTACTAAAACCATTGATCACTTATTTATCCTTTATAATTAAGTGACCATACATTTAAAAGCATTTTCATATTTTGCCACAGTGATGCAAAGATGTTGCATATAATCATCTAATGCTCATGCTTGGTGAAGGTACTGTCATTGGATATGTTGGCTGAAATCACTTGCATCAAATAAAATGGCAATATTTAATGCAAGTAACACATATCTTAACTGCATCTTAACATACCATAAATGCAGACTAACCAGTTATGTTAGTTATTGCTCTACATCTCCATTTGACTTGTTTTTCCAGAAGTCTTAATATAAAACCTTTTAGGGAAACTCATGTTCTGCAGATCTCCAGGAAGCTGTGTGGTTTTACCAAACCACTGTTACTTTGTATGTCTTAGTCTTTTAATAGAAATAAAAGTTCAAAGCAGCTTGACTGAGCTGAGTTGGGCCAAGCAATTACTGAAATTTCCTAAGTGACGTCTCAGCCACTAAAAAAAACAAATCCCAAATAAACCACTCCTGTTTTTTGCTCTTGGCTGTATTGCTTCAGCTCTGTAGTCCTGAAAGTGCCATCTTTTAGGCTGTGTTTCAACCTCAAACTGAAAGTATAGCACTGAGCCGTTTAATTTACAAAACACGTGAGAAGAGAGATTTTTTAGAAAGTCAGTTTGCATTTATGCGCCTACAGCCATAAATATCCTGTCTGCTCACTGAACAGGATCTGCTCTGTCGAGGACAAAAGCTCAGAAGGAGAACTTTCACAAGTACGGGATTTACCCATAATTTTCTTCTAAGTTTTTCCTTAAATCAGTCACTGTGCAGATATGCCTGGAGATACCTCAATAGGTATTTAATTTTGATCTTCAATAGTTGGCTTCTTTGAACCAATTTGAGAAATCAAGAAAATGAGACTTCTGTGAACATCAGTTTCTGGGAGAAAGAGATGAAAAAGTAGTGTACTACATAATCAGGCTTTCTGGTGGAGAGCCATTACATTGAAAAATTGCCATACTTCATGAGAGATGCTGATTAGTTTAGATTAGAAATAATTAGAATAATGTAATGTATGTTTACTTAAAACAGCTGCAAAATCTTAACATTTATTTTGACATCCACTAGGAACACCTCATCCTTTTGACATAATATATTTTGTAGAGTTTGGGGTCTTTCAAAGGACCTAAAACTGTTTTTCAAAGAATCCTTGAACTATACTTGCAAACTTGATTAACTCATCCATGTGCACACGTTCCTGGATTTTTCTAGGCCTACATCTAGTCTGTGTTCACAGAGTCAGATGTGTGATGTTGATAGAAACTTCGAAGGCATGGGTGAACTTCTTTTTTTCCTTTCTCTTGGTGGAAATAGATGTGTCTTGACTTTCTAGGATAACATAGTTTTTTTTAAAAAGTGTCTTTCTTTAAGCATTTTCTTCAAGTTGCAAGGATTTTACTAGTTAATTTTCTAAGCTCCTTAGCATGTATCAAACTCTGTTCTTTAAGTTCTTTCTTGTGGAATGATTTCCAGTCTAGCTTTTTGTCATCCTTTCCTACCCAGCTGCTTCAGACCTCTCTGCTGTGCACACTTCACCTTCATTCTGTACTAACTTGTACTAATCCTCTGCATTTCTTCAAAGAGCATTGTGCCAATGCAACCCCAGTGCACTGTTGTGGTGTGTACAGGATATTTCCACCCCCCCCCCCCCCCCCAACCAAATAATCTCACCAATTGTATTTACTTGGGCCAATGGACAGCCACATTTACCATTGCATGCCAGGAGTCATTAGCAGAGCAGTCCAAAGACAAGGAATGTTTCACTCACACTTGTACCACTGCTTCAGGCTTTTGAAAGTTGTCTGCAGCTCCATGAGGCGCGAGCCAGCTTTGAGGAGTTTAGAGTTCCTATGTGTGTGGTGCCTGCTACTATTAGCAACAATGTGCCAGGCACAGAATATTGCCTTGGTACTGACACTGCCTTGAATGCTATTGTGGAGGTAAGACTGCCTATCTTTTAAAAGTTAAGATGATAAAATGCATAAGATGAGGATACTTAAAGACATTGAAATGTCTGGTTTGCTTAAATAACTCAGTTACTTGTGCTTTTTAATGGTTAATAGTTCAGTTTTCCAAGACTGATTAAAGATTAACCTTAGAAAAAGTATTATGTTAAATGCTTCATTTTTGGATACTCTCTTTTGTTGTTCAAGACTCCTGCATTAGTGCTTAGGGTATTTGCTTTTACTGAGAATCAAATATTTTGCTTTCTTTGATTTACTTTTTATCTTACGTATTACTTAGGTAAAAGAAGAATGCACATGTTTTATAAATAAATGCCCCGTTTGTTGGATGAACTATTGACTGAGCTCAGTGCAGTAGAGCATTTTAAGTACATGATTAACACTAAACACATGAATAATCCCGTAGACTACATTAGGCTTAACATACATTAAGTGCATATAAATGCATGGATAGTATAAGCAGTTAAGTCTGTCACTTGATGTTCAACTAAACAATGCAGGGTCAGAACAATCAGTGTTCTAGTTTTAGTCTACCATAGTTTTTCCCTTGGGTACAACTGTTTTATGAGCTCTTTCAGTCCTGTTTACTCTGCTTAAGGCAGCAAAGTGAACTGAACTGAGATGTAATGCAAACAAATGAGTAAATCTTACCAGCTCTGAGTTTTATCAAACCCATCATTAGCAAGCCATATAACTAATCATGCAGTAATTTGCCAAGGAAGTCAAATAAAGACTACAGGTGGAGGGCACTGGGAAAAGCAGGTTTGTTTTCCTGCTTTATACAGTGTTCTTACATAGCCAGTGAAAAAGCTCCAGTAGATAACTGGAAGAGCTGTGTCAGAAAAAAGGGTGGCCTGGCCTTTGGGAGCTGCAGCATCTCTGGGGTGAGATGTCCTAAGGTGTCATGTGGGCTCATCGTGTAGCAACGTTCATAGGCAGGATATGGGTACTTCACCACTCCTTTAGCTTTTTCCTCCCTTGGCCTGGCATTTATAGAAGTAGCTAAGTCTGCTAATCGTGACTGATGCAGCTTCAAAAGTGGTAACTTCGGAAACACAGTGGGGCAACAAATGATTGCATATAGTGCTGCTTCCTCTTACTTAGTTGTTTTTGGTACTAATTTAGTTACAGTTTGTATAGATTTCAGTAATGCTTTCTGTAAAAAAAAATGGTTGTATAATTTTAATTTTATTGTCATTAGGATGTTTAGTTAATGCTAATAGCAGAGCACTTGATCTGGTGTTTTGAACATTAGGATTTCTCATTAGGCTGGGTCAGTTCATATGAAAGCTCAACTAGCGATGGAATTCCAAAAAGAGTCCTCCTGCCTTGTTTATGATGTCTGAAACCTGCACCAGGTGTTTGAGGTTTGGCTTTTCCAGCCTGTAGTGCATGAATTAATAATTCATTGAAGTCTATCTGTGCCAATTTCATATTTGGGTATTTCTGTCACAGTCATTCTGAGAAAGCAAGAATAGTAGAAAGTTTGTACTCCATCTCTTGTACGGTCTAGGATAGAAACCCTTCTAAGCAGATTTCAAGTGATTAGTCCCATAGGCAATGACTGGTTTGCCTCCTTGCTTAGCACTTGGAGATTCTCAAAAGGCAGAAAAATTTGTTCTCCTGCCAGCAGATGGAAAACCTTTTTAGAAATCTTGGGGTTTACAAATATTTTAAGTCTCTCAAAATGGTGGAAATCTTCACATGTATCTTCATTGTCTAAAAACAAGATTGTTTTACAACATAAATTAAACACATAGTACCTATCCAGTTCCAAGCAGCTCTTTAAAAAATGATTTAAAGTGCTCCAGTGCTAGTGTTCTGCAAAAATTTTCATGAAACCATGTTTGCAAAGAGAAAGTAAAGTGCTTGGGAACACTGTAAAACACAAGACATGTAGAAGTGTTATTTTGAAAAACTGATAGAAGCCAACATAAACTCCTGGTATGTAGCTTGTTATGGAGATAGTTTTCTTCTTGGGATAACAGAATATCCATATTCTGAATAAATTCACTTGAATGCTGCACTTTTGTGTGTAAGCACGTAATATACATATATGCAAATACAGAAATATGTATAAATTAAATTACATGCATCTTTTACTAGCTTGACCTAAATGCATGCATACACTGGTCTTAGTCTTTAAATGCATTAAACTGTATTATGTTAGAAGTTCTAGAGTTTTTGTATTAAGTTTCCTCACGTATCAGTTAATGATTTGTTCTGTGACATGTTAGGTATGCTTGTAAAGACTATATTGCTCACAATATGAATTTCAGCCTGAAGCAGTATTTTCAGTTAGCTGAATGAAGTTCTGGTTTTAAAAAACTGATATAGAAATACCTCAAATATTACAGCACCTACAGTTACTCATTCAAAAACTCAGTAAGTCATAGGGATTTTTTAATGTTACCATAATTCAGGTTGCAAGATGACGAACTTCCCAGGTACTTTAATTTCCATTTTTATTAAACAGAACTGGTGGTGGGACACTGCATCAGTTTTACAAAATTCTTCCTGTCACAAGGTGTGGTATATCCTATTTATGTATTTGTTTCTAAGACAAATAAGAAAATAGGACCTCTTTCTTTCTCTCACTTGCTTTCTGAAAGGAAAATACATTAATCAACAACTTTAAAATAACTTCGAATGGTAGAAAAAATTTATTCCAGGAGGTGAGATTGTCAAATAGGTAAGATCTTGACTATTATTAAAACGTAAAGGTGGAGAGTAAACTAGTTCCTAGGTTTCTCCATTTTCCTGAGTTACAATGTTTTCCTAGGATTCCTAGGTCTTGCCACACTGGAGATTGCCTCTGTCTTTGTTACTTTCCATGTTTCTTAGACAGTTCTAATAAACGTTGGTGTTATTGGTATCATGTAAGTAACAGATCTCTGTGTAGAGAACATTCCTTTTACTGGTCAGAGTAAGGTGCAAGTGGAGATTTCAGTCTTCTTACAGTAAGTATGTACCCATTAGTAAAAAACCAAAAACATTTTAAAGCATGCACCAGTAGTGCTTGAAAGAATTATATTTATGTGGAAATCTTTACTGGAAAGCAATTGGGCAGCACATGCTCAGGACTTAAGAAGTTCAGTATAGATGTGAATGCAGTGAATTTTAATATCAATACTGAGAAGAAGTAAGCTTAAGTAATGAATAGAGTTAAGGAAGTTTTTTCTTACCACAATTCCTTAAAAAGTTTAATTATATCTACTTGTATCTGTGTTAGGAAACGCAGATATACAACTTACACAACTCTACAAGGTTAATGCCACTACAAACCAAAATGAATTCTTTTTTCAGCATTTGCAGGAAGCAAGTAGATATTAAGAGTTACTAGTAAAAAAACGTTATATTTCTATCCTGGTGTTCAGTATATGATTTCTAAGAAATCCTTTATTGGATAATTATTATAGTTAGATGGGCTATGCCGTTTCGGAATTCTTTAAAAGATTCATTTTTTATAAATGCTTTATTTTTAATTTTTTTTGTTACGAGTAGGTGACACAAAGTTGCATGGCATACAAAAAGGTGAAAGCTGAGGGGTTTTAGTGCATACTCAGGCTGTCGTGTCTCTGAGCAGACGTGTGACCGCATCAAGCAGTCGGCCAGCGGCACCAAGCGCCGCGTGTTCATCATCGAGACCATGGGCGGCTACTGCGGCTACCTGGCCAACATGGGGGCCCTGGCAGCAGGAGCTGATGCTGCTTACATCTTCGAAGAGCAGTTTGATATCAGAGAGCTCCAGGTATTCAGCATCTTTTGCTCATTTTTAAGTAGATCTAAAGCTGTTGTACCTGTGTACCATAATGTGTATACTTGACTTAGATGGCTCATGAAAGAAAAAACTAGCTGAGGTTGGACCTAAAATCTGTGGTTGTCATGCCAGTTCCTGTGCCATTACATATAAAGGAATGCAGACGCAGTCACTGTTGACTCCCAAGTTCAGTAAAATGACAAATATAATTGTATTGGCCATTAAGCACTGCTAGGTGAATTGTTTCATTTTTAGTCTTCTGATTGGAATTCAAATTAAATGAACAGACCTGGGTAGTTTTAAAATAAAGCCAAAAACAAGAGAATACTATTTTTTCATTATGGTAGAGTTGTGTTTAAAGGCTGTTCAGGACAAGAACTGACCAGTATGTCAGGTTTATTAGGTACTGACTCTCTTACCACAGCTATTCAGAGCACGTCTGGAGGTGTTACTAAAATAAAGCCCTCAGGCTTTGAGGATTATGGATTATGGTGTAGTACATACACAAGCTGATATGGAACTTGTCTGCTGTGAGGACTTTACACTTCTGAGATGGTTAGTGCTAGCTGCAGTCATGGACAAAAGGATAGAAATTTCCTGAGAAGCACAGAGATGTGAAATGAATCAGAATTTATCTCCACGCAGTTGTTGTCAGGACTGGAAGTAAGGGCAGGCTGTAAACTTCAGTGGCAATTTCTGTATTTTTATGTCTATCAAGCTGGATGCTGTACCAGTATAGCATATAAAAATCACCTTTGAGTTAATAAAATCTGTTACTTCTGATATAGAGAAAGATGTTAGTTTTAACCCAAGATGAATAGCCATACACGGTATGTTATCCTGCATCTCCAAAAATCTTGATGATTTGAATTTGCACATAATGCTTTATCTGGAATATTTGACAGAAATTCTCAGGAAATGTAGGCTCATTAAAGTTGTTTCAGATAGAGAGTTCTGTATGGATCTTTAAAAATACTTTTGTTTCCAGGCTAATGTGGAACACTTGACTGAAAAAATGAAAACCAGTATCCAGCGTGGTCTAGTGCTGCGGTAGGTAAAAGTAGTTGTAATAGATGGCATCAGACATACTGAGCATTCCCAGCCAGGTAGGCTGCTTGGCCACTTGGAATGACATTCCAAGTCTATATTCCTTGATTATTCGTTTACCTTAAGATTTTTAGAAAAGCTGTTGCTCAAAAAGGCAATTCTGGGACCTGCCTGGAAGTTCAAGCCCAAAACTTAGTTATTTCTATGTAAATATATTTGCTCTGTAATCTAATACTTCATCCTATTTTCAGTCTGTTTTCTCATCAGGTTTGTCTTTTATTCCAGATTATTTCTTACTAAAGGTAGTGTGTCACATACACTATGGCATTTACTATAAAAACCCTAAAAATCATGAGCCTATTACATGGAAGTGAGTGTGTGTGATCAGATTAAAATGTCCAAGCCAGGATTACTGCTGTCAAGAAAAACGACTTGTCATTCAGTAGCTGCAAAGACATGCAGTGCTTTAGAGTAAATCTGCTAACTATCTGGCCTTAACTGTTGCAGAAATGAGAATTGCAATGAGAACTACACAACTGATTTCATTTATCAGCTGTATTCTGAAGAAGGAAAAGGAGTGTTTGACTGTCGAAAAAATGTATTGGGCCATATGCAGCAGGTAAATACAACCCTAAAGTTACAGACAAGACTAACTTTGTATGCACAAAGTATATACACTACAGTATTCAAGCATTTGAAACAGGTCTGACTCAAGATTAAGGAAAAAAATGTGGATTTTTGTTTGTAGGCAACTCCAAAGGTTTTTTTAGCATCAAGTTTTATTGTAAACCCTTCTTAAAATTCTAGAAAAATGCATTAGATTATTTCAGAATTTCATTTTTATTCCTCTCCTGTTTACATTAATAAATAATTCCACTTTTTGTCTTATAACTAATTGTAATACATTCTTCATAATACAATTATCTGCCCATCCATAATGTATCTGCCTCTTGAACCCTCTTGAAGAGCAGAGATTTCATTAAGAAAATCTGTGCAGATGGGTGTTTTTGTGGAAGAGACAGAAGTGAGCTACTCCTTTGGCCTGTGTTGTCTGCATTGCTTTATCTCACTACGCAGCTTGTTGGTGGGCAAAGGGAGCTCCTGATTTGGTTACACTCATCTCCAAGGCTGAGGTGGAGGAAAATGCACAGTCCCCTCCATTCTGCTAAGCGAGAAGCAGTATTGATTCAGTGAGAATTCCACAGGTGCTGAACACAAATTTTAAGCACCTTTGATTGATTGATGGGGTGGAGCTTTTGGTTTGTTTTTCTAAGTGGGGGAAATGGAAAGAAGAGGTAGAGAAGGCCATTAGCAGAGATAACTGATGAAACAGACACCAAGCCTGCTCGGATAAGCTAACCCAGAATTCAATTTTCACACAGGGTGGAGCACCTTCGCCATTTGATAGAAATTTTGGGACAAAAATTTCAGCAAAGGCTATGCAGTGGATCTCCAAAAAACTGAAAGAAACCTACCGAAAAGGTGCAGAAATGTTCAGTGCAGTCTTGTTACTGTCTTTGATTGTCTGTCAGAATGTAAGACTCCTCCACTTTGCAAACATATGAATGTTTGTTAGTCAACATACTTCTTCCCATCTTTATGTTTCTGTTATTCAGTACTGCCTTGCTGTGCTTCCTGCTTTATGAGCATTTCCACTTGAGTGAGGTCAATAATTCAGATAGCTGTTTTATTATCCTCTTTAACAAAATAGCCACTGTGATTGCAGGGTTTCACGCATGCAGGAATTGATGTTTGTGTAGTTACATTTGTTCTTTTTTGTTTCATGCTGCCTTCATGGGAGACAGAAGGAGGTAATGCATAGTCTTTTTGTATTGTTGTAATTTTTGTAAAGCACTACTTCCTAAAATCTGATCTAAAACTGGATGCTACAATTCAATCCTTTTGTTGTTCAATTGCACTGTTATTTTCATTGCTAATCACCAAAGTTTAACTAAAAAGTGAAGATCTAACCCTATTAAAGCACTAATTTGATGTTTTACCATTCTATTAAATAACCAGTAGCTGAAATTAGGCTACTGTTAAGTTTTTGTTCAGTTTAATTACGGAAAAGTGGTATTTGCCCTTAAACTTGCAAAAAAGATGCTGAATTACTTCATTCTTTTTAGGAAAAGTATTTGCCAATACCGATGACTCAGTTTGTTTGCTGGGAATGCGGAGACGCAACCTTGTTTTCCAACCCGTGGCCGAGCTGAAGAGTGAAACAGACTTTGTGTACGTATGCACTGCCTGGTGGTAAACACCTCACCACAGCCTGCCTTGCACCACTTCAAACAAACACTTCCCAGTGCCTTACTGCTTTTGCCTTAGGCCTCAATTCTGCCAAATCCACACTGACTGTTCGCTTGCTTCTCTCTTGCCTTTGTGCTTTTACTTCATCCTCCTTACACTTGAAAGTTTCATGGTGAAGTCTGGGACTCTGCTGTCCTCTTAAGTAACTTCCATTGTTAGTGATTGCCTTTCCCTTAATGCCTAGAATTACTTTACTTCTGTTTCAGTTTAGTGGGGCAGCATTTTTGTGCCGAATTTGATGTTATGCTTAACATCTTCCAGTAAGACCTGTTCATTTCTTTGGGATTTTGTCCTTGATTCTCCTCATTTTGGGTCAGTGTTTTACATCCCCCCGTGACAGTCAATGTCTGATCCCATTTATAAAGAAGGTGTTTTTGCCTTATCCCTGTGCATTTCACCTCCCTGTTTCCCTCCCCAGACACAGGATTCCCAAGGAGCAGTGGTGGCTGAAGCTGCGACCGCTGATGAAGATCCTGGCCAAGTACAAGACCAGCTATGATGTGTCAGACTCAGGCCAGCTGGAACACGTGGCCATGCTCCCAAAGGAAGTTGAGGCCGGAGCCATCTAAACACACCACATTTAGATTGTTGTCATAGATGCACATTGTGAGTAACAATGCTTTAGAATCGTTAAAGCTTTGTTTTGTAACGTTTAAATTATTGTTCCAGCACTTTATGTGAAACAAGATGTTCAGCTGTCACACAGATTTTGTCCTGTTTGTGTGTTATGTTTGAAACAAACCCAAACCCTTGCATCTAATGGAAAACACCAGTTACTGATACTGCCCTTTAACAAGCAAGTGCAACACCGTTCTATGCACTCCGTAAGTTACTCATCTACTGCACTTTGTTTCAGAGTACTTACACCCCAAAACTAAGTGTAGATGGCTAGTTCTTGTGTTGAGTTACAGGATGTGCTAAATGTTTCTGAAGTGAAATAAAATACTGTTGCAAACATCACATGTGTGTTCACCTGCTTTTAAACAACTGGAGGAATAGTACTTGAAGGATTCTCTATAGACTCCAGTGAAAGAAAAAGAAACTCCCCTTTTCCTTCCTCAGCTCTGCAGGAAGTAGTCAGTCAGACCAGGACACGTGTTTTTCATTGCTGTGTCAGGATCAGGCTAGAAGCTGGAATTCTTTTCCCTTGTACAGGAATGGTATAACTAGTTCTTGGGATTGGGGAGGAACAGCTTTAGCAACCTGAGATTCATAAGGGTGCAACCTGGCCCTTGCCTCATGTTTCCTTTTTCTCAGAGCTTCTTTAAGACTATTGACACCCCTAATACCAATCAAAAAGGCTAACGAGGCTGGAAAACAGCCAAAAATGTTTCCTCATGCTAGTTTATGTTACTGGACCTTGAATCATGGCATATCAAAATCTGACTGAATGTTGCCCAAACTGTCAAACTAAACTGAACTTTATGTAAAATAGACTCCCCTGACTGATTAGGGATTCACCCACTGCACACTCAGCTTGGTGGAATGTACTGTCATTTGTCACAGACTGCTCAGGCTGGAGGTGGCTTATGCAAAGGCAGCTGGAATTACCACACCACGGAATGAAATCTGTCAGTATGAGAGACAGCTCTTTATATATCCAACAGCAGACATGATTTCAAACAAAACACCATTTAAAACTAGAGTTTTACATATACAAAAATATTCATTTATATACTATTCATATGTGATTGGAGGAGTGAGGCTTCAGTAAAGATTAAGGTCTGTCTTTGCCATGCAGAGCATGTAATTCTTGCTCTCAAATACTGTATGGTTAGAAAATTTCTCACATTGTTATTTTGAGAAGGGGAACTTCTAACTGTTTTGATGAACACTGTTAAAAAACAGCAATGAATATTTCAGTTACTAAAAACCCCTAATGCTGTAGTCAACACAGATAGGCTTGGTTTCTGTGGATGTTCAGCTGCGAAGTCATCGTCTGACCCATGAGGGATCTTTGGTGATATCTGCATTTTCTGGACCAAGTACAGCTTGACCACGAGTGCTCTTCCCAACTGCAAGGTACCTTGAAATAAAAAAACAAACCATAAACAAGTGAGAAACTGCTACATTCAGTTAACCACAGCTCTGCTGTCAAAGTTAAAAATACTCCCATCTCAGGAAGAGTGTCCTTTGCTACATACAACTTGTGTTGTGCCCAGTCATCACAACAGTCTCTCCTTAACACTGTACTTGGCTGTAGTGGAATTCTTCCATCTCAGTGGAATTCAGAAGTCAGACACAAAATGCTACAAGTGAAGTAGAACCAGCTCAGATAGTCTAACTCCTACCTACTCATAGAGTTTACCTGACAGTTTCTGGGCCTTTAAAAAGTAAATCAAACCCAATCCCTCACAAACAAAAAAGAGTGTAAGAGGGAATTACATCTGCTAAACATGCAGGATATATATATATAATTAACATATACATTTCAAGGTTACAGAAGAAAATAGTGAAAGTAGTATGAAAGATAAAGGGAAAAAATCCAGTAACTTAAATATGACAACTGAGCATAGGCTTACTTGTTTGATACATCAACCAAGTTATCACTGTTGACAGCAAAAAGTTGTTCTCTGTGTGACTGCTTCATTTCATCTGAAATCCCATATAAGAAATAATCCATTCCTAGGGAAAACAAAATAAAACCACACACTGTTCTGGTGCACTGCAATCTGTCACAGCCATGTGCAGGAATGAGAGCAAACTACAATAGGAATGTGTGCCATCATGCTGAGAGAATATCCAACTGAATCAAGCACAGTAAATTAAAACCAGGGTGAGATAGAGGAAACTGTTACTCTAGGAAAGAAACAATTTTATTTTTGATTGATTTAGTTTGTCAAAAATCTGAACATAACAGTGGTCCAGGTAACTTAGACATTAATTTCTTCTGAAGAGTGTCAGTTCTAACAACTTTTTAAACAAACTGCATTTCATGAAGCTTCTATTTTTAGAACTATTTTATTTCCAATCAGTTGTGATGTATCTGCAATGTGAAGGTTTGCTCCCATTTTTGTACTACACACAGGAATCTGCATAAAAATGCTTTAATGTTCTGTTGGAGTACTTACCCACAGCGTTTTAATCGCTCCTTGAACAACCAGAGAACTCCAAAATAATCCCAGAAAAGCTTTTTGTCAGGCAAATAACCATACGGGAGATAAAGGTGGCTGGGAGGATTTGAGTCAACTAATCCAACCTCCTGCCCTAGGCAGGGCTAGGTAAGGTTTTCACATCCATCTGCAGGGCCCAGTGACTCAAACACATGAAGGGACAGGCGCTCCTTGCACCAGTTCCCAGGCCTCTGGAACAGAGCTCTCCTATTCAGTGCTCTGTTAAGATCTGTGCTCAAATGCCAAAGAGTGCTCGTCATCCCTGGCTGACACCAACACCCAATGTGCAGGCACTGCACTCGTGGGCACCTCACACCAATTGCTTTTTAATTGCCCAGACCAAAACCAGATTCTGACAAGTAAAAGCTTAATTTGAAGTGTTCTTGTTTAAAAAGTTTAGTGCTAATACAAACATTTTAAAATAACATCAATCTTAACCCTGTAATTCCTTTGTTTATAGGGAGGAAAGGTGTTTTAACTGGGCAAGTTTTGGATTGAAATTCAGCTAGAGAACAAGGGAGGGAGGGATGTGAGGACAGCAAAGCTACGTGTCAGTAAACTGCCAAGATGCTACCAATGCATCATGAATGTGCAGATCTGCAAAGAAGCTAAAAACACCTCCACCCCAGCAGACAGACTTCTGTGCTTTAACTTCTTCAGAGGACATATGCACAAAGGGCTAGTGACATTCACAGACAATATGCCTGCCTGAGTCAGGAAAGTAATCCTTCAGCTCTTTTTAAATCAGAGGACCAGTATTTCTTCTCATTTGTCTGCATATAATGCTCTCCAAACCTAAAATAATTTCCTCAATCTAACTCCACGTGACACAGAGGAGCAGTAACACGTAACTTCAACAGAGCCTGAGTGGATGAGGTGTTTCTGAAAGGGAGCAACAGGAACCAATGGATTCATTGAAACTGCCATTATCTCTCATCTGCCAAACACAAATTTATCATCTAACAAAGTTTAGCAAACTATTTTCTTCCCTTTAAACCTAAATTAAAAAGCAAATAAACACTGACAGCCCTGGGAGGATGATGAGAATGTACCTTTGTCTGAAGGAGCTACTGGTGCATCCACAGCAGCAAACACTGCTAGTTTAGCTTCATCAATATCTTGCTGTGTGAATTCTCCAGATTTGGCCCATTCAACTGCTTTTTCAAATGTTTTCAAGGTGGCTAATGAATTTGGGTCTCTTAGAAGAAAAAGAAAACATAAAAATTAATTACTTCAGTCTTACAAAATGAAAAACTGAAATTCCTTTATTCTCACTTCATTTATAATTTACTATGCATCACACATGGGGAAAAACAAATTATAAACTTCCTTTTTTTGTACAAAAAGAGGTTTTGGGGTTTGGTTTTGCATTTCTTTTCCAGAAGAAAGCAGTGTTACAAACCAAGCAGATTCAGAATTTTAGATACACAGGTACAGAAGTTCAGCTCCCTAAAATAGTTCCAAGATGGTGTAGAGAGAATGGTGCGATAAAAGCAGGTCAGGTAAGCCAGCACTGTGCACAGTGGGCTCCGAAGCACCACTGCCCACACCAGCAATATTTATGATAGGCCCTATCTTCTCTCAGTTGCTTTTCTTGCCACACCTGTTTTTACTCTCTGTAAAACAGGTGCCACAGGTTAACTACTACTGGCAAGTTAAGGACTACTGCCAGGACAAGTCCTACCATGTTGAAACTTCACAGAAAGGCCAGGCTGCTCATCCCTCAGTCAGGAGCCCTGACCGAGCACTGTGCCAGGCTGCCTCTGGGCTAGGAAAACAACTGAAGCCAGGACTCCATCCACACAACATTTCTAGTGGGGATTACTACTTTAATACCACCAGCTCAAATTTCATCTGAAAGTGCCTTGGTAAGCTAAATACAGGGTAACTCTTCTGGACTGGCAAAAGAGAAGAACAGAAAAGAAGGAGCAAGCAGTTCTAGCTCATCACCAGCAATGCTTTCTGCTGAATCTCTGGTGATTTCAGCCAGTTGCTTTAAGGAAATTGCGTATTTTCAAACTCAGGACCTTAGGAAACATCACTGTTCTACTTCACGGTCTCAAATTTAGAGTAGTCTTGCATTTCCTTTTTTAGGGCCTCCTTAACCCAGAAATAAACAAGTGAAAGCCAGTTATACATAAATCTGAGGCTGAGACAGTAAACACCAAAGTGCAGAGGTGCAGCAGTGGTTGTTACCAGCAGAGATAAACTAAGCTTTCCCAAGGACACAAACAAGAAAAAGCAAGGATGGTTTTATTAGGCAATCTAACTTCATCAGCACTGACTCACTCACTTAATTTCATCCCTTTCATTTCACCCCTTCTTGAAAGACTGCTACAATGAAGTCAAAAGTAAGACACAGTGAAATGCAGTCAGTGGTCCCCTCAGCCACCAAGATGAAAGAAATGCACTGTTACCTGTAGGAGTAGAATGTGAATATACCATTGTGACTAAGTTTAGCCCCTCCACCATAAGCCCCTCCTTTCTCTCTGATTTCTGTATGGAGGAATTTAGCTGTCATCAACCGTGCAAGAATTCGAAGGCTGAAATGAGAGAAATAGAAGAGTGAAGATGTGAAGTGAACTGGGCAACACTAATAGTCTCAACTGCCTCTAAAGCTCACCCAGATCCCCACTTGCAATGCACTGCTGCTTGTAATCTATGACATTTACAACAGCAATACTCAGTACTTAGTAACAGCTGAATAATGTCACATCACTCTAAGAGGGGCACTGAACTTTGTTACATGCAATAGGACTGTCAGCTCAGGACACGTCCAAGTAGGCAGGGCTGTTTATTCCAAGGCAGGGGACAGCAGCCCCTCATTACTCAATCTCAGCATTTACAGGGCTGCTCTGGGCCCAGCCATGTAACAGCTGCTTCGTAAAGGTTTTGTGACAAATGCACTGCAAATCGTTTTCTATCAACACTCCGTTTTCTGCAGTCAGCCCAGCTCTTTCCATTTTGCTGTGTACTGTGCAGTGCACAGAGAAGCTCCCTGATGTTCTGCTTCCCACCTGGCATAGTCTGCAGCCGTATAGGGAACTGTTCGAATGCATTCCCCAATGTAGTTCACTGGGAAGGGAAGCACAAAATGGGTCTTCATCTGGCATGGCTTGAAAGTAGGATCCTAGGAGAACACATTATTGTCACAGTTAGCAGCAGAGACAATTTACCCATCTGAGAACTCTCACTTTTTTGAGAACTAGGAAATTCTGCCAAACATACAGACACACAAATGCTAAAGCTGCCACTTGTCCTACCCTGCAACCAGTGACATTTTGCTTGTGCCTGTATCAGCAATCCAGTACAAAGAACTGCCTTGGAAAACTAAAGGAGAGGGACACCATACATCAGCTACCCATCCTTGCACTTATCAGTTTGAATACCCCACTTATCAGTTTGAATCACTACCAAGGAGTTTGGATTTAGCCACGGATTTACTTTGATTAAAACACGTGCTCGTAACTCTCCATGTGTGTCACACATGTACGTGTCACCACGTCATATCCCAATCCATCCATTCTAGACAGTGAAAACAGTCAGGAATTTTTGTGTACCCACAAAAAAGGTAAACTATTCCTGACAGCAGCTGTAGCATAAATTCCTGCTCAAACATCCCCTGCAATAGACTCAATTCTTCCTTACAACCTCACTTCCAAACTTCCAGTCCTCTTCATGACTCTGGGGCTCTGCAGAGCTTGCTCCTCTGCCTCTTTCACACATACATCTGCTGGTGTGCTCACTTCAGCACGAGCAGACCCTTTCAAACATCCAGTGCTGCTATTTCAGAACTCCTCATCCTTTCTTAAATTCAGAAACCCCATTCCCAGACCCTCACACAACTCTGGCTGGGCCAAGCAGAGCAGTGTATTTGCAGCACTGGGCTGAGCTCTCCCTGCCCCTCTTTTCTAAAAGGAGAGGTCAGGGTATGTTCTTCAGTCCTGTAGCCAAATACAGATCCTCATTTTCACCTAATTTTCATTAATGCTCTTCTGTCAGGTGTCATTCACATTCAGAATCATTTAGGGAGGAGACCAAGGAAAGGAAGGCACTAACTGGAAGTGATTGAGTTTGATGGTGAGTTGTGGAACTGAAGGGCATGAATTTTGTTTCAGTGCTGTGCTTCTGTAACAGCTTAAGATGGACCATTACCACCAGTAACAGTCTTGTAATATCAATATCCCTCACCAATAACGTACTTACATTAACTAATTTCCTTGTGATCTGCAAACCAGTAACCATTTCACTTCCCACAGGTTTCAATTCTGAAGATTTCTACAAGAGAGCCAGTCCTCATATTAAAAGATGATTTAACAATTTAGACCAAAACTACTACAAATGCAACCCCTTCCACTCAAACCTCTCTAATGCAATCATCAAACCATGCCTTCACAAACATAAGCAAGGTACTTAATTGCTTCTTTATATTTCCTAAACAAATGCCAAATTAATTTTCTTCCAAGAGTAACCTGGCACTGAGAGACACCAAGACCCAGATTAAATGAGGCCCATAAAGTTATAAACTATCATTTCATTCAGGGGTAAGGAACTGGGGGCTTATTCCAGTTTCATCAGAAATTAAGACAGATCTGCACAGTGAGAGAGCAGATCCTTTGTCAACTCCACTGAATCAAGTGTATTTTGTGCCAAATGTCCTGAACACCCTGATAACAAAACAAACTCATATGCAACTGAGGAACTGCACATCATGCCCTACTTGCTTTTGGCCAACATTTCAAGTAAAGCTCAGCTAAAAATGAATTACAGATTTATGCAACAAAGAAAGGAAAAGAAATTCTTTTTCCACGTCCCACGCCAAAGCAGCAACCCCAGGGTAAGGCTTAGCAGCTGATCTACTGCATTTCTATTGCCCACTGTGCTGCAGTGGAGACACTCCACAGCAAAACACAGAGCAGCTGATCACAGATGTCTGGCAGATTTCTTCAGACACCTTTACATGGACACAATATCTGAGTTCAACCTTTTCCTGACTGCACAATGGTATTGACACAATCAAGTCAACTGTATTTGATGCCCTAATCACAAATGACAATTTCTCACCTCAATCACATACCGACGAACAGGTTTTCTCTCTTTTTTACTTCTGGCTATGCCCTTCAGAAATTTCTCTACTTCTTTAGATGCTTCTGGTATCTGCTGAGGTGCTGCATTCACGGAACATCTGTCAAAAATATGTATCAAGTTTTTAAATATAGTTCTGTGTTTTCAGAGAGGTAATCATTAACAAAGAGAAAGGCAAAATATTCCATCTAGCATCTGATGTGAAAAAAAAAAAAATACAGTCCAATTGCTGTTTTTTTGCTTGTCCTGGAACACTTTCAGACCAAAAGTTGAGCAGTAGCTGTCAAATCACTTCTGTGCACAAGACAGGACTAGCTCAGTTTTGCAAATAAAAATAATAATGCCCTCTCTATCCCCTCTCTAAAGGAAATGGTTTTAAATACTACAGATATTTACATAAATGAATGTATCATTTCATGCTTTAAAAAACAAAACTTTGCAACTTATGTCACTTGAAACAGACCCATTTTTGGAACGAATGCATCTGACATTAAATTCCTTAATGTGCTCTCTTTACTTTTTCCAATATACGCATAAAGCAAGTTTCAGAATGTCACTGCTTTCCTTTTAGGAACAAAACAAAAATCCAAACCAACTATATTCAACTGTTACAGAACAATATAACAGTATTAGTCTAATGGGCACCTTGAAGGGAAAAATAAAAAGCAGATTTTTGACTATTTCTGTAAAATCACAAAGGTCACTTACAAACTTTGAGTACAACTGTTACCTATAAAATTTCCTGAAGTTTCTCAAACCACTTAAAAACCGAACAAAATGAGCTACCATAGCTACCATTCTGTAAGCAAGGGGAATTTAAATTAACATTTCTGTAGTTTTTCCACAGATGTCCCATTTCATAAAACACCATGAGGTGCACTGAGAAAACCTAGTCACAGGCCATGGCCTCTCTTTAACCAAAACGCCCCTTTCTGTTTAGCTCACCTGATGTTGTCACTGTTTAATAAATACTTTTTAATGCGTGGTAGTTTGCGTAGTATTGGTTTAATATCAGACATTTCTGCTATTCTCTTCATCAACTTCACCTGTGCAGGAAGGGAAGGCAGAAAGACCACAGATTAAATCAACAGGAAGAATTAACAAAAAGCAGCCTGTAACTCCACAGTCAAGGATTTGGGCCTTGCTGAAGGGCATTATTAACTTTTCACCTGATCCATCCCACTGAACATTTCCTGCAGCTCTCCAGAAGGTGTAAGGTTTTTGCTGGCTCTAATAGAGGCATATAAATGCCCACAATCTGGAATGCCATTTGACAGCTCCTGGGCAGTCTTCTTAACCAGCACTCTGAAATGTTCTTCTTCCTCAAATCTTGGGCTGAAAAAGAATACAAGCAGGTCTCATGCAAAAGGACACCAATGAAATTTATTTTACTGAATCATTCATCACCCCAAGTTCAACAAAGTGCTTTTAAACTGTTGGTTGTCCATTTAATCCACTATATAGCCATGCTTTTGATGCAATACGTAAGTTTAGAAAGACATTAGAGATAGAATTATGAAAATAAGTCCCAAAGTAAAACCTCTAAGAAGAGGAGAATGGTTGGGGGAAGAGTGAAAAAGAGAACCCCAAAACACATGCAAACCCACAGACAAACAAAACTCAATGTACTGTACTTGTTAAATATTTCACTCCATAAATTCATCATGTCTGGCAGATTTCTATCCAAGCACAGAGATGAAAAGAGCACACCCTGAAGGAAAAAAAATAAACAAAACACAAAAAACCCTTCACACAAGACAACCACAGCAATGGCCCAAGAAATGCACAGTAACTTTTCATGGAAGTGATGCAATGATGCCAACCCAATGCTACACATCACAAAAATCACTCTAATGCAGGCTGTGCTACTGAAATCAGAGCATGAAATCACATGAAATGTGACTGCTCTTCTGGCAAAGCAAGCCTGGCAATTCCTCAATTTCTTCTTCTCAACAGCAAGTAGCAGTTCAAACACAAAATTTTGTATTTTTTCCCAGAAAAAGTGCAATTTCTGTTCTGGGATGCACCTTTCTCCAAGGGAATTCCCTTAATTTAACTCCAGGATCCATACAGAGCAGATGCCCAGCAAATCTGCAAAAATCTCAAGAAATATTGCCAGAACTGTTATGCCCAATACACAGATCTAATGATGCTGCCAACAGTGACATAACAGGCTAACAGCAAACTCTGTGTGTAACACCACACCGTTCTATCCCTTACCCTCTGCTTCCAAAATATTTTGGGGCACTCAAAAATATGGTGACAGATGCTAGCAAAGCACTGTCTTAGACAGAACACCCACATCAAGCACTCCCCTTAACACAAAGTTACTGTAATTATCTAATTTATATCTTACAAGGACTTCCAATGCACATTAGCTTGATCCTCTACCTGGAAGCCCTGACTGACCCTTAACTACAGAACTGTTGCTGCAAGTGTAACATCTGCAAGGTTATGATTAATTTACCTGTTCATAGACATCCAGGTGTGAATCATCTGGAATGATATGTGGGCTGACAGACATACCACCTGTTTTTAGTTCTATTTTCTGGGCTTGTTCCCTGTAATCAAGGGCTCCACATCCCATCCTGTGAAAAACAAGAGAGATTTGTTTCCCTTTTCAGCATATGCCAAAACCAAAAATCCATGTAGCATTAGTAAAGTAGTCTGTTTAGGACAATACTAATTTTACAACTAAACAATTTGGAGCATTATCAAGCAAACATAATAGTTCATGCCTTATAAAAGCTTCCCACCAAAAGCATGCTTTTTAATTAAAGCATCCTGCTAATATAAAATGCTGTATTAGAAAGCATGCTTTATGTGCAGGCTTGCTACCAACATCCTTAACAACTACATGAACAACATCACATAAGTTGTTCTCATCAATAAAAACATATTCCTCCTAGCCCAGGTCACTTGTTTTGCTCTCTGCTCCTCTTTCCCCTGTGATGGGGTCACTCTTTCTGTCCCCACATACCAAAATTGCACCAGAAGTCTATTCAAGCAAAAACTTTAATCTCTGCTAGGCTATTTCTCATTTATATAAATTTTCCAATCTGTTGAGGGAATGCTTGTGTTGACACTGGGCAAAAAGGAAATGCGGAGACTGGTGGAGAAGGGGAAACAATTTAACAACACTGGGGAATAAAGAAGACTTTTTTTTCTGCAGGAAACCAACTTATCAGCCTTTCCCTTTTATAGGAATTATTAAAGGCAGTATTAGTATTTTGGCAAGCTGTATTACAGCCTGTTGCTTCAGCTTCTGAGAAAGCAAACCTCTCACTTGGTAATGACATTGCAGAAGAGTGGCACATATGGCTTGAGCTCCTCAGGAAGCGTGTTCAAGCTGGAAACAGCTCGGAAATAAACCACCCCATTGGTTGGCTGAGCACAGTACTGGACAGGAATTTCATCACCTAGGGATAAAAAAAAAAACAAAAACAAAGAATAACCAGCAGCTTCCTACTACAAACATACAAAATCAATATGATTTCTTACAAGAACATCTCATTAAGTATAATTTTCTGCTGTTGTTTCAGATCCACTTGTTTAAATTTTGCACATTATACTGAACATTGGACCAAAGGGGTTTTTCTGTTTCTGTCCATGGTAAGGTAATGGACATCTGGACAATTTGAAAAGAGAATTCTTCTAACAGAGGTCATACTTTAGAGATAACATTCAAATAAAAGTAGTGGTAACTTGTTCCTGAACAAATCAGTGTTCTTGCTTCCTTATTTTTGCCTTCAACCATTCAAAAACCGAGGAAAGCAGCTTCCTGTACTGCACACTCTTCCTAAGTCAGGCCATTAGAATATAGACATTAGAATTTTCCCAAAACCAGGTCATTTTTTGCAGCAAAATTAAACAGTCTTGACACTTGCTGGTAATTAAAGAAAAATGTCTATTAGAAATGTACTACAGAACAGTATTTACCTGCAAAATTTTGACAGAACTAACAAAATTCAGAACTACCATCTTCTATCAGTCCCTGAGGAAACCACTAGCAGAGCAGGGAAAAACATGCACTGAAGTTATGAGGAATGACAGTAACTTATTTTTTTTCCCATGGCTCCTGGGTATGTTGTATTCTGTAAAAAACAGGTAGGGAAGGACTGCAAGAGTTCTGCAACCTGGGTAAGCCTTTGCAAAGTGGACAGATTGCCCAAGAGCACTGAATGTGCCAGCCAGAGACTCCTCTGACTGCAGGGCAAGGTGGGAGTACGCCTGCAGCAGGGAGCTGCCACCAGGAGCTCCTGCCAGCCCTGGGAAGGCCGGGAGGCTGTTCCAAGCTGCCCCTCAGAGGCAACGGCTCTGCGGATCCACTGCCATGTCTGCCCAGAGGTGCTGGGCTGGAGAGGAGGAGAAAGAGCACAACTATGGGCCACAAAGCCAGTCCATGTGCTGGGCAAGGGGCCACAGCTGGGCCAGCAGCCAGGGAACAACCCAACAGTGCTGCTCCAGGGACACGAGACAGTGGCAACACCAACCTGTGAGTGTTGTCTCCAGCACAGTGAAGGGGATTTTGGGCTCGATGTCAGACACTTTTAAAGCTGGGAGACAAGAGGTATCCTGAGGTTTGCTTTGAAGAGCAATTAATTCCAAACCTAGTAAGAAGAGAATACCAAATTGTCATTTTCAGCTTGTAGTGAAAATGCTGTCAAGACCAAAAACCTACTGAGATGATGCAGACCAGAAAAACTCAAGAGTCAAGTCTGGAGTCTTCTATCGGCAATTTTGCAAATATTTTACTAAAGCAAATTCTGCAGATTATCACTAACAACAGCAAAGAGAACACTCCTGTTAGATTCTCTTTCCAATCCCCTCTTCACAACCTGTTTACAGTAACATGTAATTTAATCTTTAAGTAACACCTGCCAGTCTGTTCTGTCACTCAGTTCTGCAAGCACTGACCCAGACCTGGCAGATAAGAAGCTTCTTTCTAACCCCATCCATTCCAGTTCTTATTCAAGTGCTCTGTCAGAACACTGATGCAGCTAGCTGGTCACCTCTGAGTACTCTCCAATTTATCTCTGTAAGTAGAAAGCCTCCTCTGATTTCGTGCTCCCCTATCTCCTGTCACACACCAAAACTTCAGAAGATTAACACCACATTTTTGGAGGATTTCTGTGACTAGACACTGCTTTAAGAAAATTAGATGACTGCCCATGGTTTTCAAGCGTAAGTTATTCTCCACAATAAGTTAAACTCAGCATTACTTTTATGGTTGGCTTTTTAACCAGAAAACGTAAGAAATATAATTACAAAATGTAAGTTTTACAGGACCATGGAGCAGACCTCATGCTCATAAATAAAGAGCTTCAAGGCACATGGTATGTAAGTATCTGAAGAGAGGGTGCCAAGAGGATGGAGCCAGGCTCTGCTTGGTGGTGGTGCTGAGCAGAAGGACAGGAGGCAACAGGCACAAACTGATGCACAAAAAAGTTCCGACTGAACACAAGTTTCCAGCTGAGAAAGAACTTTTCTAGGGTGTGGAGTCTCCCTCACTGGAGATATCCCAGAACTCGCCTAGATGCAATCCTGTGCCATGTGCTCTAGATGTCCCTGCCTGAACAGGGAGGTTGGCCCAGGTGACCCACTGTGGTCCCTTCCAACCTGACCCATTTTGGGATTCTGGGAATTCATCTTCCACTTAGTGCCAGTTAACATGGGAAAGAATAAACAGATTGGTATTTTAAAACAATTTCCTTTCTTCTGCCCTAATGAAGACATCGATCATTCTATTTTTGAGTGTTAAAACTAATGGACTATACCAACCATACACTGTAATGTAAGCACTGCACAGCCCTATAACACATATACAGAAATTTGCAACAAAAAAACCCCATCCCTTTCAGAGCAAATGCTGGAGAGTGTCTGAGAATTTAAGATATTCTACAGAACAACAGCTAAAAAACTATTATACAAACAAAAATATGAAAAAGCAAGTTAACCTTTTTCAAAGATTTGTGTTTTTTCTTCTTCAGAAAGTGCATTGACCGTTTTTTCCAGCTTTTCTGCTTCCATTTTAGCTTGTTTATCATGGTAGTCTTCCTCTGGACTCATTGATAGAATCAATTTGTGTGGATTATCCTGCAGAAATATATCACAAAACAAAGCATTAATTCTGAGGGCAGCTTCCTTGCCTCAGATCATTGCTCCATCAGCAGCAGATAAACAGCCTGTGCTGTTTGCCTTTGGCTTGCACGTTATCAGAAGTATCACAACCACACAGACTGAACCCTTGGTTTCATACAGAACAAGCTGCTGTGTGGAGGAGGCTGCTCACCACAAGAACAAGCACCAACAGCCTTCTGCTAAGTTTCACTCTAAAGTCAGAATCCCTCAACAGCACACAGTACTCATTAGTTTAATTAAATCCAGGTTAAACAATTGTACATAATGCTACATGCCTTAAGTTTTATCTAGAGGGTGTTCTAAGATGGGGAAATTCTGTTAAATGCAGGAGGGTTTGATTAAACACCTCTTTCAACCTGCCCAAGCTTGAGTGCCCAGAGATCCCATATGATGTAGAATGTGCATGCCTTATCCTGCTCAGAAATGCTTTACACATCAGCCTTGTTGCCACAGAACTCCAGCCATTACGCAAGCCTCATAGCTGCTGTTGAATTCTTCTTTGTTTACACCAGACTGTGGAATTTTAGTATCAAAATTTCTCAAGTAGCTTCCATTTTCCATAATAGGAAAGGGAGGCCAGACAAAAGACAGTGACCTCAAAAAATGCCCATTTCAATGTCAAACAGCAACATCTGGCACTGACAGACACCAATAATTTGGGACCATGTAACCAGAGTCTGTTTTATGAGTTTATCTCCCTTGTGCCTGTGTGAAAAGATTACAGAAACCTGACTAGAGAGTTAAAGATAGAAATGCAAAGTTAACCAACCATAGGAAAATTGACAGGATGAATGGCATTCTCCCCCTTGCTCCCTGCCTGCCTGGTTTAATAACCTCCCAGCACAAGGTACAACAGTGCATAATCTTATGATGTAAGAACATCCAACTATTCTCATAACTTCCTACCAAGATGTGCCTTTGCTTCAGCTCCCTCAAGAGAACTGTATAGTAAAGGACATTCACAAAAATACTGCACCTGTATTTCTTCCCTACAGAATCCAAAACTTTAACAGCTCCCTACTACCTCCAGACAGCAGTAAATGTTCTTAGGAAAACTGATTTCAACTGATACCGTTTCTTGTTGGTTTTGAGTATATTAGAATCAAGATTTACTCCAATCAGGGTGACAGTTACTTATAATAAATCTGCCTTTCAAAACAAACAACTTGACTACGAAAAAAAACCAAACAAAAACCTACCAAAAAAAGCAAACAAACCCCACAAAAAACCCACAGCACTTTTGTATTGCTATCCCTGGATTTTTTTTATTCTGGAATTAACTAATTCCGGGCTTCAGAACTATTCAGCACTATAATGCCTTTACTGGATATTTTTTATTTCTGCAAAAACTCCGGAACATATGGAGAGGAAAAGAAGAGAAAGAGCAGAAAGCAATTGGCACTAACAGCAAGATTCAGACAGCAGTTCAATGAACATTAGGAACACCAAGACAATCTTACTTGTAACCAAATCCTTTGCAAGCAAAAGGAGATACACCTTGGTATGTCAATACTAAGGAACACATAAACTAGATCCAAAATTCTCTCCTCACATCTGAGCTTCTCATCAGGAAAGAGATGTGCTCTTCTATATGAACCACAGTTTGGTAACACATTAGCATTTTATCAGTGTTCTATTAAATGTGCTTCCAAATGACCAGCCAGATAACTTTTTTTTTTCCACTTAGAAAAGTGGGAACTTACACCATTAAAATTAACATGTTTCATCTGAATATGCTGCTGTTCAAGCCACACCTAGAAACAGGCAATACGGTGGTAAAAAATTAGCCTTCAGTTTAGCTTCAAATACAAAATTGTGATCTAAAAATTAATGCAAGACAATTTTCTCTAAGTTTGCCTACCTTGAAGTATGTTTTAACTTTTTCCTGAAGAAATCTGGGATTTTCTTTAAGACACTGCTTGAACCGAGAGACTTTATCTGCAATTTTCAGAAGCTCCACTGGATCTCCATCTTGATTCCAGCACGAGGCTATGTACTGGATGGGAAAGAATAATTAGGTAAGCAGGACAATCCATCTGCATTTCTCTAACTGACAGCATCAGTGTTCCAAAACCACCTTAACACATACTTGAATAGCAGAGACAGAATGAGTAGAACTAACACAGCTGTAGGGGGAATAATATTGTTCAGACAAAGGTTCTATTCCATCATCACCTATCCCCTGCTCTCTCCATTCTTGCCTCTAATTTCACCACACCAAACCATAATTTTTTAAAGTATTTCTCTTTTTTTTTTGCATAGCTGTGCATATCTGGAAATATACTATAATATTCTTTAGTCCCTCACATTAAAATTAGTTTTTCAGCTCAAGAAAGAAGGAAAACAGAAACAGGTGGTAGAGACAAAGTAGTACATATATACTACAGTTTTGTATCAGCTAGATGAAGTTACTTATAGGAAGGTGACTCAAACACGTGAAGTATGTAAATTAGATGAGACTTTGGAGAAAGAAAACACTAAATAACCCATAAATATCCCCTGGATGTTTCTTTTATTTTCTAATTTGAGTTTGCTCAAGTTGATACTGAAAGTTCTCCAAAACAACACAAGATACCAAAAGTTTCTCCATTTCTACTCTGTGTGAATAAGGAAAAACCAAACAAAGTATAAAATCCCTGTCAAATTCACCTTCTCTTTTCTCACCTCTTTAATTACAAGCAGGTTCATAAGCCTTCAGCATTTTTCACCAATAACTATTTTTATCATTTCTGTGGAAATTCCCTAATATGATACAAAGCAGAATATTCTTTTAGAACATGCTTGAGCTAGTTCTCCTTATCTGAGGCCACTGTGGGGTCATTGCAACAGCTCAATCCTGGTTCTCAGTAGGCAGCCTGAAAGTTTAACCACATATCTAAGAGCATTGTCCAAACAATTTTAGAACACTGACAGGCTTGGGGCCATGAGCACTTCTTTGGTGTCACAGTCCATCCCTGGAAGGCAGCTCAGCTCCACATAGCCTCTCACTCTCTGCCCCTCTCAGCAGGATATGGGGAGGATCAGAACGGTGAAAGTGAAGGAACTCATGTGTTGAAATAAATGCAGTTTAACAGGTAAAGAAAAAGCTGTGTGTGAGCAGAGCAAGCCAAGGAATTCATTCCCTGCTTTCCATGGGCAGGCAGATGTTCAACCATCCCCAGGACAGCAGGGCTCCATCACATATCCTGGTGACTTGGGATGACAAACACCATCACCCCAAACATCTCCTCCTTTCTTCTTCCCTCAGCTCATACTGCTGAGCATGGTGTGGGACAACCCTTGGGTCATTTGGGGTCAGCTGTCCCCTGGTGTCCCCTCCCAGCCCCTTGCCCATCACCAGCCTCCTGGCAGGTGGGGTGGGGAGACAAGCAGGAAAGGTCTTGACACCGTGCAATAATGAAAACACCTGTTACCAGCACAAACCTGGAACACAGCCCCCTTCCAGCCACTGGGAAGAGATTTAACTCTATCCCAGCCACCTGGGAGAGCTTGTTCCCATATCTGACCACCCTCTTGTGAACAGCTTTTTCCTAATACCAAAACGATTGTCACCTATCTTGACTTTCACAGGACCTCTGACAGTCCCACACAACATCCTTCATCATTAGATTGGAAAGATATGGATTTGATGGATGGGCTATTGGATGGATAAGGAATTGGCTGGACTGTGACATGCAAGCAGTTGCATTCCAATGGCCAGCATCCAAAGAGAGATCAGTAACAATCACTGCTTGTCCCTCAGGGGTCTGTCTTGGGTGCAACACTATTCAACACCTTTATTAATTACACAGCCAGTGGCACTGAGGGCTCTCACAGCAGATTTGCAGATGACACCAAGCAGAGAGGTGTGGTGGACACTCTGGAGGGAAGGAATGCCATCCAGAGGGACCTGGACAGGCTTGAGGACTGCACCTATATGAACCTCATGAAGTTCAAACAAGGCCAAATGCAAGGTCCTGCACTGGGGCTGGGGCAGTGACCAATAATCAGTACAAGTTTAGTGATTTAAGGTTTGAAAGCAGACCTGTGGAGAAGGGCTTGGGGATGTATATTGGTAGATGAGAAATTGGAAATGAGATCACAATGTGTGCTCCCAGCCCAGAGAGCCAATTGTATCCTGGGATGCACCAAAAGAATCAGGGCCAGCAGGGGAAAGGAGATGATGCTGCCCCTCTACTCCACTCCCATCATACCCCACCTGAGGTGCTACAGATCCAGCTCTGGGGCCTGCAGTCCCAGACAGACATTGACCTGTTAGAGTAGGTCAGACAAGGGCCACAAAAATGATCAAAGTGCTGGAACACCTCTCCTACAAAGACAGGCTGAGAGACTTGATGTTGTTCAGCCTGGAGAAGGAAAGGGCTTTGGAGAGACCTTACTGTGGCCTTTCAATATATGAAGGGGGCTTAAAAAAAGATTGACTTTTTACACATCCTGTACAGACAGGACAAGCAGCAATGGCTTTAAAAAAAGAAAAGACAACAAATTTAGATTGGACATAAAGAAGAAATGCTTTACTATGAGGCTGGTGAGACAGAGGAACAGGTTGCTGACAGAAGCTCTGGCTGTCCCATTCCCTGCAAGTGTTTGAAGACATGTCAAAAGTGCTCTGAGTAACTGGATTTAGTGAATGATGGCCCTTCTTATGGCAGGGAGGTTGGAACTGGATGGTCTTCAAAGGTCCCTTCCAACACAAACCATTCTATAATTCTATGATCACTTTAGTTATAACTAGGCCCTCTTCAAAGCCAACTTCTAAAACATGACTTCGGGGAAACAAACTGAAACATAACTCTCCTCTATGGGTGTATTAACACTAAATGCTGCAAGACTGGTCTTTAAAAGCAAGAAATATTCAAGAGTTTTCTCTTCTACAATGAAGGCATAACAGTTGAATCAATTTCAAAACTCAAAAATGTTGAGGGATAAAGTTATCTGCATAAATACCTCATCAAGTAGAATTTCTCACATCTGAAAACATGCCAGAAAGTACTGACTTAAAGTCAGGCATATTTTGCCAGATTTATCATGAAACATGACAGGCACTTAAATATCCATAATTTGCCTATTTGGCTGCATGGCAATCTGATTTGAAATAGCTTTTGTTTGTGCTCTCCCATTTACAAATCTGTTAATCCAGAGCTCTGCTTCTTTGCCTGACTGTATATATCTAGGAATGAAACCCTGCTCATGCAAAGAATATACATCACCTGAGAGACAGAAAGCAAAAAAGCCACTGAGGAACTGAAGCTGCTGCAGAGCAGAAAGGAACAAAAGAGATTAAAGAATGAGTGGCTGCAGGAGACCCTGATTTCTACAGTGACTGCAAATACTGCACCTGCCTCATTCCAAACAGAAGATGACTCGCAGACTCCTTCAAGACACAACATTCTGCTGTGGAATGGATTTTCTGTAGCAGTTTGGTATTAAAATTTGAGGCCAAGAATTGCATTAGTGTACATTTTCCCTTGTGAATCTAGAAATTAACTTACAGCAGTACAATCCTAAAGTCCATAGAAAAATACAGTCCTTCTATTTGGCTTTTAGAAAATACACAGGCATCTAGCCAAAACACACAGTTCCCAGAGCCAGTATGATATGCCCCTCACAGAAGTAACCAGTGCTGCTACAATCAAAGCTGCTATTCAGGCAAAGACAACAGGCTCACTGCCTGATTAACTCATACGTGGGAAGCCCACAGACAGTCTGACAGCTACTGAAAAGAAGGAAGAAAGATGTACACAATATGACAAAGGAAGAGCCCTTAAGTGGAAAGTTTTACATATCAGGAGCCGACAAAATGACCCTGTATTTTATAAAGACATAGGTAGTAGATTTTTTTTAAACTCTTCTTAAAAGAAACACACACACAGACTTACAGATGTCAGGGCAAGTCCAAAACTCGTGGATTGATGCTTCAACTGAATTTCAATTTTGTGAAGTAGAGCTTCAATCCTATCTTCCTCAAATCCTTTCCTTTGGTAAGGGGTGATGAGAGAAGGAAATGATATCCATTAAGACTGATCACTTTACATGAAGTTATGAAAATGAGTCATTAGATCGATAAAGGAAGCATTACAACATAACATCTTTCACACTGAATTAAAAATGATACGAAATAATGTAATCATGTTGTGTCATTTAGAGAAACTGAACTAACATCATTAAACTCCTGAAGGTTACACTGATGAGAACAAACTACAATAAAGAAAGTAGCAGACACAAGTTGTAAGAGTATTGAACAATGCTACTTCTGCTTTGGTGCCTTTAATGTAATATAACTAGATTTTTAAGGCATGTTATTATACACAAGTCTGTATTATTACGTGCCTACATATTATTATATTAACTAAGAGTATTCTTAAAAATTCAGCATTACTCACTCAATAACTTCATCGACCGTTCTATCAATTATCTGTTTCACAGTAGCAATGTCTCCTTCAGCAATACCCTGTAGACCCACACTGAAATAAGCTTCTCTTGTTGAGCCATTAAACCTAGAGTAAAACACAACCAACTCAGTGGCAAGTACTACAACTTAAGCATTAAAGCTGCCAACAAAGGCAGGAGAAGGGAAAAAACACCCTTTGTATCCACATACACAAACACACAAGATTTAAAAGCTAGATAGAAAGTAAAACAATTACCAAAGAGGCAAGAAATAGAACTAAAAAGCATTTTTTGTTCAACTTCAGTAGTAGTAGCCACTGTTAAGAAAACCCACAGCATATGGTTTTAGAGAAAGAAAACCAGATACAGAAGTAAAACTGGTATTTTCTGTTTATCTGTGATTTCTTTCAGGTAAAGAAGTCTTTTTAAGGTGAAAATTTTTGCTGTGTGTAACACCAAACACACACATTCTACTTAAGCAGGTGAGTGAACAGTACTTCTAAAGCAGTACTTGTAAAATAAGTGGTTAAGGTGAAATTTTCCATGTTTGCTGCAATTGCTATCAACTGTATTAAAAAAAAATTGTAACAGTAAAGACAATTCTGTCCAAGCTGTCAGGCAGGGTTAATCACAGAGCTCATATTTAGAGAGACAAAATGGCACTTGCAGAAATACGGAACACCTAGCAGTTCAAAGCCAACAAACAAAAAGCAATAGGTGCTCATGCACTCGTAAATAACCACTATTACACATCTAAAAACCACACAAGGAATTCAGTGGCAGGCTCAGGCACTGGATTCTGCAATACTCATCTCTGGACTCAAACTTATTGTTGTAGATTCATCACTACAGTGATGAAATTAAAGGCAAATTAAAGCCAGCTCACTGAACAGTTTAACTCCATATCAATCTACCCAACCTGGAAAAGGACCAGCTGACAAAAAACCACAACATAATCCCTACTTCAGTGTCTAAAGAGGGATACCTACTGCCATGCTCTGGAATATTGAGATGCCTACACAGCACTAGCATGCATGACACAGGACTTGCACGAAGCCAACTAGTTCATGTAGAGACAGGTCAAGCCAGGCACATTAAAATCACAGGTGAGCAGAGTAACATCTCCCACTGAAACACCTGAGAGCCGCTGGAGAAAAAGCCATGATTTTTGTCATCCTCAAGTCTAAAAACCAGTCAGATGAATCATGCCTGGAAAGCACTTTGTGCTGGCAAAAAGGCAGAGTGTGATGTGCAGCTGAGCCCAAGTTCAGTGCAGATAATGCACCCACCCTCAGCACGCTCAGGAGATGGGCTGGGGCTGCAGCCGGAAGCAAGGACTGGGAGCTCCAGCTGGAGCAAGTGTCAGCTGAAATTCCCTTTTGTAATGAGCCTGAGATTGACTCAGTTGGTTAGAGCACGGTGCTAACATCACTGAGGTTGTGAGTTCAATCCCTGTATTGGCCCTTTTAAGAGCTAGACTCGATGATCCTTGTTGGGTCCCTTCCAACCAAGAATATTCCGTGCAATACTCTGTACTGAGGCAAGTTAACAGCACCTGATTGCACAAAGGCACATTTGTGACAAACCTACCTACTACTTAACCACAGAATTAAGGCAATAAAAGCAACATGGTTACAGAGAAGAGCTCACAAACACTTCTGAGTAATACTTAAATGTCCAGGATGAAAAACCCTGGCAAATTAAGGCACTGAAGGTATTCCATATTTTATTCCATCTACCCATTTTTATGGTTCGTAAGCTGTAAACAATACAACTTTGATTAAATAAACTTAGCTTCTATCCAAATACTTTGATAGTACTTTGAGACAAAAGTTACATCTGAGAATGCTTTACAGTTCACCAGGAGAAACTCTTACGATGTTTTAATATTAAAATAAGATTACTCTGGTGTAAATTGCCTGTGTAAGAGATGAGTTTTTCCAACTTAGAAGTGCTTCTTAATTTTTCTAACATTGCTTATAGTGATTAAATGTGAATGGCAACACTTACCCAACATCAGGAGAAAAATCTGTACCAACACCAGACTCAATTAAGGCTTTGTAAAAAGGAGAATTTGGCCCATCGACCAACAGTGAAGACAACAGGCCCAGGGTGAATGTTTCAAAAGTGTCTGTAATACTAAAGAAAAACAATTAGTTCTTAAAAACCATATGTGACACCCATAATCACCGAGTCCATTTCAAAAGAACTAGAAAACAAAGGTAGAGGGAGCAAGGGAGAAATAAGTGTCAGCTGTGAGCCCCACATCAGACCTTAGGGAAACAGGAGGGCTCTGCATCTTTCACTTCTTGTAACTACCAGGAAAGCAATTTAAATTGGGCTGCAAGGGGAGATAAGTTAGTAGCAAGGTCATACAGAAGAGCTTGCACATGGCAGGGAACTGAAAGGAAGACAATGTTTTCAAATGTCTCATCCACTGACCAGTTCTGTAAAGTCACACCTGATTTTTCTTGTGCCTATCTGCTAAAGCAAATTATTAAGCAATTAAACTTTTATTTACTAAAGCAGGATTGATCTATTTTCCCATGGCATTATTTTCTTTAGAGATGGCATTTATCAAGAGGCACTGGGGACAAGAAACATGCCTGCACCTTGCCTGAAGATCTAAAATGAACCTTTTATTCAGATTTTAATTTTGATATACTTACTCTGTCAACAAGTAGCTGATGCTGACAGTGGTCTGCTTGGAAGGATCAGTAGCAAAGGAGTCTAAGCCACATGTTACCCTGTGTTCTCTCTACAAAGTACAATAAATGATACACACTAAACTCAGAGCAGAAGTTACAAACAAAAAATTACTTGCACCTGCACAGCATCATCTTTCCAATTATTTAAAATAATTTCACAGATGCTTATGAATAAACTCAAGATCCAAGAGCAAATACACAAACACACATTATCTTGAAAAATGTGAGTGGCATCTCAATGTTTAAAAGTGGAGAATATAGTAGAGGCTGAAGAAAGTCTGGCCATAAATAACATTCTGAGATATTTTTAAAGAAGCGTTTACACTTCTGGACAAGCCAGGGAGGAAAAGGAGGAGGTGGGAGGAAGAGAATGTGAAAATTATTTTTGACACCAAAGTTTGGAAGATTAGATACCATTAGAAAGCACATTTCCTGACACTAGGTATCAATATTTCTTTCATTAGCCCTAAATGCTTTCCATTAATAAGTGCTTCAGTGCTTCAAATGACAGGGGACTTGAAAATTGGAAGTAAGAAAAACAAACAACTGCAGGCAATCATTACATTACTGAAACTCAAAAGTAACTGTAGTCTGTCCCCCATGTAACCAAAAATAAAAATACTTCAGCTCATTTACACAATTCTAAACAAAAGAGTACCTCCAGCAGGTTAAGTTAAAATATTAACCTGGGGGGATTTTGGGTTTAGTGTTTTTTGTTTGTTCACTGGTTTTACTTACAGGCTTTTCCCAGAGTTTCTGTTTTGGGATGTCAGTATTTGATTCAATTCTTTCAAATTTTACCAATGCTTCCTCATGTATTTGCTTCAGATGTTGCTCCAGTGGAAAATTACCGTAAGTGAAAAATCTGCATTTCAAATAAAATACTGGGATGAAGCACTTAATTTAATATGAAATTTACAGAGCTACTTATATTATACTCTGAATTTCATGTGCTTTCCAGTAATTCTGTTACATCTGGAGTGGAAAATAGTTTGGTGGATCTTCAACCTATGCAACCTATATATAACTCACAATCTCTTGATAAAAATCCACATTTCTCACCTTGTGGGCTACAAAACACTTTATTATTTTCTGTGTTATTTTTTAATAACACATTACATTCAGTTTTATTATGTTCAAATTTGTTCAGTTGCAGGAATAGACAATGTTCCAGAAAAAAAATATTAGTAATTGAAGCCAGAAACCCAGTGCTCCTAAGTTTCAGAAGACAAAATTCTTATTGTCCTCACACTTTAAGTCTAAAATACAATGATCCATCTCCTAGGTTTTGTCTGTCTATAAAACATGGCTGGGTTCTATGGGTCACTCCACCAAACACATTCCAACACCTGAAAGACTTCGACTGCACCAAATATGAGCACAAGCTATTCCTCAGGTAAATCTCACCCCCTGACTGAAATCTCAACAGCAGAATACTTGGGTTAATCAGAAAAATCAATGGATGATAAATTCATTGTCATTATACAAGCTGATGTTCCACAAGTGAATTAATCTGAATAACAGATTGGCCACAACATTAGTACAGAAGAAAGAATTATTTCCCTGCATACTGTTACTTCAAAGTAACTTTAAAATTGACTTCCAGTTTAAATACCTTATTAATACCAACCAAATCAGTACCTGAATCAAATGACTATCTATTATTTAGAACTCACTACAGTAATATGTGATGCAGGAGGAAATTAAATCATTCATTTGTAACTTCTAACTCAAACCATGTTACTTCAAAGAGGACAGGAACCCTTAGATTAATTTATGCTACTTGTATCTTAACCCCCTAACATTATTACTAAATACGAGCATGCTCCCTTTCCCCCCAGCTCCTATGAGTTCAGATCCATCAATCCCCAAAACACATCCTCATGACCAGGCAAACAGACACACCTGAGAAAATTAGCCACCCTTCTTTCCTACTTTCAATTCACTTTTCACTGCTCTTTCTAGAAAAAATTCCTTGCTTCCATGCTGTTCTAGCTGCTGTAGGGCACAGGTTATCTTTGTTGCTGGCCACGTGGATAAAAACACTGCTTCTGGTTTTCTCCTCACAAAAACACAAACAAAGCACTAACCCAATAACCTAGGAAGTTAGTCACCAATCTCACATACCTGGAGTTGCTTGGATGGTAATGTGTGGCATGGAACTGCTTAAGCTGCTCCCATGTAAGGTCAGGAATACATAATGGATCTCCACCAGAAATTACACCGTAAGTGTGATCAGGAAGGATTTTGTTCTGCAGGTGCTGTGCAAATATCCTCTCATTATCTGTCTTAATAGGAAAACACCACATTTCAGTGAAAGCCATCAAAACACATTTAAAAGACAAAAGGTGCTCAATAATAAGACCTCAGAGCTCTAATTTAAGACAGCCTCCTCACATACGCATGCAGTCCCATATATTTAATAAAACAAGCTATGTTTCCATACTAATGTAAGGGAGTATTTTACAATAAAATCCATTAACAAAGTGCCTTTCTATACATAAACAAGCTTTTGACAGGCTAACTTAAAAAACAAAATCTATGCAACAGTGTTGACTTTACTGAGGACTTAAATTTTCAAAAGGAGGAATGGGAATCTCTGGTGCAATAATGCCATTGATAACCTACAGCTGAAGCTACTTCACCATCTGTAAGAACTTAAACCAAACATCAACAAAACTTACAAATGCCCCTTTCATTTCATTAAAAACAACTCCTTTGAAGACTAGAGGTGTCTGAGGGTCAGCTGGGTTCTCATGTTCTAACCTCCAACCTTCTTGCCTGAAAAATTAATAACAGCAAGTGTTGAGAGTTTGAAGTATATTGTTGATGACGGGGGGGAGAGTTTTTTTTTTTTTTTATTTTAAGGTTTGCATACATCTCAAACTGTCTTACCAGAAATCTAGCTGACGTAAACATGGAAAGAAAACTGCATCCAAGTACACCGACAGGAGGTTCTGAAAGTCCTTGGGATTTTGTGTTGAAAATGGATAGAGCGTATAATCACTAGCTGCATATAAATAAATGTAAAAATAATCAGAATTTTAGAAAGTCTAAGACACATTTTGCCCTTGTTGATTTTTAATTTCTCATCCATATAAATAACTGGAAGAAATGTACTAAATGAAATTTATTTTTGCTGAGGAATATGTGTACTTAACACTGCAGCTATTTTACCATGAAAACTTTGATTTAGCCAAGCAAATACGTATTTATAATTATAAATAATTAAATGTATTTTTGTATACTATAAGCTCCAGCTCTACTGGGATTTTGTAACTGACAAATGAACAAGACTTATTTTGTTGTCTTGCCTTGTTAGCTTTTTAATATCTCACAACATTCACACCCAATAATAATTGCTCCCCAAAACCAAATTAAGGACAGCCAACAGACAGCTCTGCTGCAATAAAACCTCATACATTTTAAGTGGCATTATTTCCTCTGGGCTTACCTGTGAATGCATTCATAAAAGTGGACAGTGACCTGTTTAACATTTTAAAGAAGGGATCTCTGCAGGGATACTTTTGGGAGCCACACAGCACCGTGTGCTCCAGAATGTGTGGGACTCCCGTGCTGTCCATTGGAGTGGTTCGGAATTGGATGCTGCAAGAGAGAGCACGGAGAGGCATGCAGTCATCTGTGGGGAGAAGTGCACCCACTCCCACCTGCACCTGTGATCTGTGGGAGCATCATCACTGCCTAACAGCTAACATGGCACACACCAGGGGCAGAGCTGGACTTCTTCAGGCTCCTGAGTGCTCAGCCATCTTTTTCAGAGGGAGTACAGCCTCTGCACTTCTATTTCTGGAGTTAGTACGGAAGTTTTCAGTACGGGAGTACACATGTTTATTTTTACCCAAAAGGCTCAAATAAAAAACTTCATGGAAGGTTACGGTTGCATAATCTCTGTCTCTGAAAGTTTTCAAGGCAGGAACTGGACCTGAATTAAACACTGATCCTGTTTTGAGCAGCAGACTGAACAACAGACTTGATGATATCTGTGTTCTAACCTGAAAAATTCTAAGAAGTCCTACAAAGGAAGTACTGTCCTCCTTGTTATCACAGAATAATCCAGCCATGATGCTAGATTACAACTGAAAAAACACAAGGTGATGTGGAGATTGAATGTGTAATACCTGTATTAATGTCTTACCTGAACAGATTATTGGAGTCCTCCCGAGCCACATGTAAATACCTGGCTCCTGTACCATCGTGGCTAAGCTCCACTGCAGTCAGGAACAGCTCAGGAACAGCTGTCACCTGCATTGGAAGAAAACATCTGTATCACAGTGTGACTTCAACTAGGTCAAATAAATTGTGCATAATATAGGAATTATAGTTTGTTGGTCCTATACATAACACTGCCTTACACAGTATTAAATTAATTTTTTCTCCTGTGGTTTGACGGGAAAAAACAATTACACAAATGGAAAATAAAGTTTAAATGAAATTAATAACCGAATGAAAGTATACTACCACCGAAGAACCATACTCTTATGGTACAGATAAATTCATATTTATTTATTTTTATATATTTTTATTTTTTCTATAATATTTTGTTTATTTATTTGGTTAGGGNGAATTTATTTACATAAATTCAATACAAAATACAAAAAGAAAAGGCATATATTCAAATGTCAGTGGCTAGGGCAAATATAGTAAAAGCAAGGACCCTGTTCTACCTCTAGCTCTGTCACTAGCAATCACTTCTCACAAATAACCTTTACTGTCTACTCCTGCTTTTTGTCCTTAAAAAAGTAGAAAGGAATCCAACATATTTCCATGGCAGCTTTCCAACATAGGTATTAAAAGCAACTTAGGAAATAACGTATTACTTGAATGTGTTTATCAAAACACATTCACACAGTGAAGTTTCGTTATCTGTCAGGCCACACCGAATGGTCACATCTGTAGCAAACACACAAGCTCGTGGGGTGCATTATTTACTCTAGAATTAACTTCCTATAAGAATACGACACCTAAAGTATTTGTCTGCAGAGAAGTAACTACAATCCTGAACCACTTTTACGACCGACCACCCAAAGAAAGTATTTAATGTGCAGACGCCTGACCTCACCCAGGTGCCTTCTAAGCACGGGGCAGTTTACGCGCACAGACAGAGCAAACGCCAGCGGCGGGCGACGCTCACCTGCTCCACGGTGAAGCCGTGGATCTGCTCGCCCACCCGGTACTGCAGCGCTCGCTCGTGCGCCGCAACGCTCTTCCACCTCCAGGCCCTCCGACTCAGGGACCTGAAACGACACAAATCCCTCTGAACAAACGCACAATTCCCTCCCGACAAACGCACAAATTCCCCCGAACAAACGCACAAATCCCCCCGAGCAAACGCGCTCCTGCCGGCGGTGCCGCCACCGGCACCGGCCCTCGCGCTCCAGCGAGCGCTTCCCCGGCCAGCAGGGCCCTGTGCCCGGCAGGGGCTCGGAGCTCCGCGTCCCTCGGCCGAGCGCCACGGGCCGGGGCAGAGCAGGGCGAGGGTC
>VXAX01003848.1:872095-905626 GCA_013399835.1 Leptocoma aspasia
TTGCCGTTTTGGGGAGGGGTGGCCTGGGATGGCAGCGGAATCTCTCGGAATTGCATTTGCCTTGTTCACGAAGTTCTCAGGAAAATCGAAAGCTCCGTTGGTTGTGAAAGGGGCGACATTTGAGCAGAACTTATTGCTCGCTTTTCTAAACGAAACAAAACACGATACCCGAGATCAGTGTGTTCCGAGCGCTGCATCGCTGCTCGCCCGTGCCTTGCCAGTGCACCGATATGTTAGTGCAGAGACTTGGCGAGGAAAATGGGCAAGGTCAGCAGCAGGGAGCGGGGAGCTGGAGCCGCTGCAATGGGCAAGGTCAGCAGCAGGGAGTGCGGAGCTGGAGCCGCTGCAATGGGCAAGGTCAGCAGCAGGGAGTGCGGAGCTGGAGCCGCTGCAATGCCCTGCGGCTGTGCCTGGGTGCGCGGAGCCCCCGCGGCCGCACGGAGCCTCTGCACAGCGGCTGCACGGTCCAGATTAGCTTGGGAACATCCATGTCAGTGTCGTAATGAGACTTCACTGGGGCTTCACAGGATGCCGTACCCACCGGGAAAGTGCTTGTACGTGCTTGGGCTTTTATTCCTTCTGTTTTGTAAATGAATAGGATTTTGAGATAGTAACTTGAAATTTGATTTCATACTGCATGTTCATGAGGTTGCCCAGAAGGACGGCACCTGTGAAGTATGGCCACCAAAGTATGTTCCAGATTTAGATTACCAGATTTAGACATAGGAAGCCTGATACCAAATGAGAGTACATGGGATCTTATATATGTAGTAAAGGGCAGGTGCCCGGTGTTGGAATCCAGGGCACAGGGAATATTTCCCTGCCTGTATTAGGGAGCCCTGACCCCCAGTCAGACACTGTTTTTAACCTTTGTCCCAGGGAAAAAATTGCTAAGGCTTTGGGATGAGTTGGAGAACACAGGTGTGAACTAGGTATGTAGCAGTAGTAATAGTAGTCTATCACAGGGTGAAGAATTTAGGATTTTAAGATTTTAGGATGAGAGTGAATGAGAGACAAGATGGAGGATTTTGGGCGTTGTCTCATTTCTCCTTTTTGTTGTTCTTCTTCTCNCTCGGCATGTCTCACGCCGCTTGTCCTCAATTCTTTGGCTATGATGTTAAAAAAAAAAAAAAAAAGGAATTGAAAGTACGCTGAGAATTTTAATGTCCACCATCTCTGATCTCTTCTTTCTCCCCTTCTCAGGCAGGAGTTGCCTGACTCCAGCTGCTGCTGCGGTCAGTCACTGTAGGGATTTCATCACCCTCTCCTGTCTCTATGCGCTTTAGCCCTCCTGCCCCTGCTGCCCGCCTGCTGTCCTAGGGCACATTGGCCACCTCCCCGGTGGCCACATGGCTCCTGATTGCTCCAAGACCCTTCATTTTCTCTGGTTGCCTCATTTGTGTTTTCCATGTAATTTTCCCATTTCATTAATTTTTAAATTAAATTAAAAAGCCAGTAGCTTGCCGTAGTTAAAGTTTGGATGTTGTGCATTAACCCATATAACCTGTTATCTATCTTAATTCTTATCTTTCTCATTCTTTTTTAAGGTTAGTGAAAAGATCCAGTAGCTCATGTAAAGCTTAGATCCTGGATACTAGCAAATGCAATTTGTTTGCTACCTATTTTCATTATACTTGATTTCTTCCCTGCCTTCTACCAATTCACCTCGTCTCTTTGTCCTATTTTTCTGTATTTGTTTCAGATTAGGTTCAAATCACACCCCTTTCATAGGACCTGCTTCCAGTATATGTTTCTTTTCAGTATATGTTTCCAGAAGTTATGTATAATACTGTTAAGAACCAGTCATGACAGGAACTTCAGCATTTTTCAGATTAAAACCAAACAATGATGTAAACGTATAACGAACAATGTTCTCAAAAGAATGAGTATATTTTTAAAAGTATTTCTGAGCCTTGCGTAGAACCATGAGATTACACTGCATGGTTCAGTTTTCAAATATTTCTAAATGTTTTCATATGCTTATGGTTTATTATTGGTCACAACAAGGTTAGTAATTTGTAGCAATTTTTGTATTCAGGGGTATACTGTTGTTTCTGTTGACTGTTCAGTTCCTTCATTTTACTAACAGTTTGCTAATCTGACCATAAGCTACTGTCTCTCTTTACAGATTTCTTGTCATCAATATTTAGTTTTCTTCGTGGCTTATAACATTCATCTTAATGGAACATCAGGCTGGCATTCTGCTGCAGACATTTATTTACTTTTAGTTGATGTTTATATTGGAAGGATGATTTTCTGGCTGTCTGTTTTCATATCACTGACATAGCGTTTGACAGGCAACCTTTCACAAACTTAACCAGTCTGAGCAAGCAGAGTTTCAAAATACATGAAACATCATTCCTAAACTTAATCACAAGATGGAAGTCTTCTATACGATCCTTTAGACGACTTCAAAATATTTTCTCTTTCTTCTGCTATTGTCTCCAATATGTTCTGTACATCAAAGCTTTTCTTCTGTGAAACAAAACAGAAACTGGTGTGTTACACTACTTTTTTTTTTTTCATTTTCTTGCTGTGTAAGATCTCTGGTATGTAAAAGATAATGTAAGAGTAGTACATTATATTCTTTGTGAAGTACAGTCATACATACACATATATATATGTAACATGACTTTTGCATCTTAAGAAAAGGATAATTCACTGGCATGTGAAAATATAACAGATTTAACATTAGTTTTGTTGACTTGTCTTGATAAATGGCATAAAACCATTTTGATTACCATGACCAGATTTTGCTTTCAGTTATTTTAGCAACAAATTCTATGTAACTGCAATTGCATCAAATGAGCTTTTCCAATGGTGAGAATGAGATGATAATTTAATTCTCAGTGTTTGAGTAGAGAGATACTTTTGCTTAGTATTATTTTCCTTCAGAAGATTCTGTTTTCAATCACGTTTATCTAAGTTAGATATTTGGTCTAAAAAGTCCCATGCCTAAACAAGCTGTTTCTTTCAAAAAAATTCAACATAACCTGTTAGGAATGGAAATGCTATTTTGTGTTTAACTATGAAGTTCCATTCTTTATCCTCTACAGGGAGGTTGGTCCCTCCCACTTGACAAATGTGTCTTGAATTCATAGACAATGAGGACCAAAGTTTGCCGAGTTAAAATATCTGAAAAAGAGAGGGACTCTCTGCCTACCAGCCCTTTCCTGAAGGAAGAGAGCCTTTACTTATGGCTCTCTTCATGAGTGAAGGGAGTTCATGACAATGGTGTTAACTGGTGGGTTGAGAATGACCTTTAGCATCCCAGGTGCCAGCCCTTCTCTACCCCAGTTCCCTGCAATCACCACCCATCACCTTCCTGAGAGAGGTTCTGCTAATAATAAGTCTTTGAGAGGATAAGAGCAAGATCCCAGCTTCAGCTGTACCTTGGGCATCACGGAACCCCACTAGTAATCTTTGCTTTTGTACCAATTTTGCTTCTGGAATTTATCATAGAATCATAGAACAGTTTGTATTGGAAGGGACTTCAATGATTATCTAGTTCCAAGACCCCCTGCCAAGGGCAGGGACACCTTCCATTATGCCCAAAGCCCCATCCAACCTAGCCTGGAACACTTCCAGGGATGGGGCTTCCACAGCTGCAGTGGACAATCCACGTCAGTGCCCCACCACCCTCACAGCAAGGAACTTTTTCCTAAAATCTAATCTAAACTGTCCCTCTTTCAGTTTATGGCCATTACCCCTTGTCCTACCCCTATGTGCCTTTGCAAAAAGCCCCTCTCTAGATTTCTTGTAGACTCCCTTTAGGAATGCTCATTTCTATGTTTAAGTGTATTCGCTTCAATAACAAAACCTCAGCAAGCCAAGGATTTTTTATCACAATTGTCAGACAACATTCAGTGGGGCACTGAAATCAGTATTTTACAAACCCAAATGGAGAGGAACCCCATGCCTCAGCACACCTCATTTACCCTGTCTATATTTTTTTTCCAGACAAGTTTGCAAGAGGCAGAGATAGAAGCTGATGGTTGTACTGCTGATGCTTTTCTTCTTCCTTCCTAATTTCACAAGTGTCTCTTTAGCCTGAAACTTAGGATTTGGGGTTTTCCCAGGGATTGTCTGCCTGCTAGCAGCCTCCTGTCTGTAGCGTTTGGAAGATTATGAAAGAAATACACGTTAAAGAGAGGGGCATGTTCCCCACAAAGATTTTGCAGTAGAAATCAGTATGAAAACAGAGCCCAATGTGTAGGGCAGTGATTTTTGTACAATTTATTTCAAGAGATCCCATAAGGTGGAAATAAGTTTTGCACTGGGCTAGGTGACCCCAAGCAGGACTGCAGCTGACACATACAGACCCTGCTTTGTTCTGTCCTGTGAGAGAACAGGATACTGCTATTGCTACGGTGCCAGAAGTAGGTTTGTTCCCAAACAGTGATTTGAAAGAAGGAAAAAAGGAAACTCATTTGCCTTGCTAAAAGCCTGGATAAGGTAGTATATCAGAAGTCCTTCTGTGTTTTAGGGTTATTGTAAGCAGACCAGAATACCTGGTTGGTGTCAAAGCAAAAACCTTACTTAATAGTTTACATTTCAAATAATTTTACTACCCTCTTTAAAAAATCTCAAAATATTAACATTTTGATCGCTTCTTCTGCTAACAAATAGTGTGACAGTGAGGAATTCAGGGACAGGAAGGTAAAGGGGAAATAAGGGTTTCTGTCAAGGTTGACAAAAGTTACGTGGTCCCATAATTTTATGCATACATGTAAGTGAAGTCACATAAAGTCATATCAAGGTTATTTGCACAAAACAGGATATTATGAAGGAATACATGGAAAGCATTGCTACGGAATATCACAAATGTAGAAGTGGAAAGTTGCTCAACACCTCAGTTTCTCAGGAGTTAAGCAGAACTTTGTGCACAACTTGAATGCTGCCTCCAAATTGCTGTTTAGTGCTATATTCAAACTCTGTATGAGTCACTTGTTAACAATGGCAGCTGAAGGAGTATTATTCTGTTTGGAAGGACCTTCCTTGGCTGGTTTCTTATAATACCCAGAAATATTCTGCTATGTGGCTTACCCATTCTTATCTGACTTTTCATTCATCCTTTCAGAAACATTTTGAGAATATCTCCACTTAACATTAGTAATGTTACTTGCTGTAGGAAGGTGGCTGTAATATAGATTATCGTGAGTTACATCCAAGTCCTTTTTTTAAATAGAAAAAACCCAAAAGCCTCACTGATGAGAAATTTCACTGTTGTTGTCACAGACCTGTTCATAAACTATAGTCCACAAAACCAAGAAGAGGATAAACATATTTTCAATACTGCAGAGAGATCTAGATTTTATGAATTTTCTTTTAACCTTTGTTGGCTAACCTTAGTTGGATTATATCTAATTTCTCAACTTCTTTGTTTAACCACAGTGAGATAAGCCAGGGTAGAGATTAATGCTGTGCAGATGTGGTCTCTCACATAACTCCAGCAAGGTTCATCAGTCTTGCTCCTTTCACCCTGCTGACAGAGAGCCTTTCTTAAGTCCTTAGCAGTGCAGATACACAAATAGCACAGCTACAGGCCAAAGCAAACTCTTGTTGTGTGGAAATAACGTCTGCATAAAGGAGTTGTGGAGTTTATGCTCAAAATTTCATTTACAAAGGGAGCTTACTGCCTATATCTGCAAAACCACATTCTAGATCCTGTGGAGATGTAGTAATGGAAAAAAAAGTGAAATACTTGCCTGCACTGTAAGTGAAACATATATTGAGGACAGGTGAGATCTAGTCCATATCTGATGCTGTTCAGAGTAGATGGAAAATTGCTCAGCATCTATTCATGTTTCAACTGCCACACTCTGGAGATAATTTTTTCATGTTATCTCTTACCTTTCATTTTGGAAGGAGGACTGAAAGGAGAGAAAAAGTATTTAACCCTCCCATTTCTTGCCATTTTCTTTGCATACTTAAGTATCAATGCTACAGGGTGTCCCCATGATGAAAAGCATCTTCAACTGCAAAGCCAGAGAGACAAGGTTGTATAAATTAAGACACTTGGCCCTTGGTCTCCTCAGGTCACTATGTGGCCCTACAGTATAACTGGGGAGAGGAAATTTTAGTTTAAATTATCTGAAATAGTGAGAGAGCTGTAATACAGTTTACTGGGGCAGTGTTTTTATAATATGAAATTGTGCTTCATCCCTCTGTGTGTGGAAAAAGAGCCTTGAAGGAATCTGAAGTGCAAAGCCCTGGCTTAAGTTAATGGTTGTATAAGGTGATGGCAGCCTAACCCAGTAAAGTCCTGTTCCAGTTGCCTTTTCAAAGAGGTTTTTGAGCAACTTATCTCCACCATTTTACCAGGTTTCATTTCAGGACTAGGTTAGTCACTTCAAAAGCCTGCAAGTGAATTAATGTTTATATGATCTGAACCACCAGGGGATGGTATTGCCAGAGTCTGTACTCCAACAGCCAGCAATTCCTTACTGATCTTCAGCTTTCCTTATTATGTTTGAACACATAGTGTTCAAAAACTCAGCTGGGTGAATTCAGACATGTTGAAGTGGCAGTGAAAATAAAAATGCCATATTTGTGTCTGTGACTACCTAAGGTATTAGAAGTTTGTTATGTGAAGAGACAAGTGCTTACATAAATTGTGTACATTACATTGAAGTAAAGCCAGTCCCTATTATCTGTCCCCATATTGCAAAGATGTCAAAGCCTCTCATCCCTACTCTGATTTTACATTTCCTGTGCTAGCAGTAAAAAATAATAGAATCATTTAGTTTAGAAAAGACCTTTAAGATTATCAAGCCCAACCATTACCCTCACACTGCCAAGTCCACCACTAAACCACGTCCCAAAGCAGCACATCTACACATCTTTTAAATTCCTCCAGGACTGGTGACTCAAACACTTCTCTGTTCCAGTGATTGACAACCATTTCCATTAAGATATTTTTCCTAATACCCAGTCTAAACTTCCCCTGATGCAACTTAAGGCAATTTCCTCTCATCTCTTGTCACTGGGAGAAGAGGCTGATCCCCACCTGGCTGCAGCCTCCTTTCAGGGAGCTGTGAGAGCAATGAGGTCTCCTCTGAGCCTCCTTTTCTCCAGGCTGAGTCCCCCAGCTCCCTCAACTGCTCCCCACAGCATTGTGCTGCAGACCCTTCACCAGCTCCATTCCCTTCTCTGGTCACTATTCAGCACCTCAGTGTTTTCCTTGTCAGGAGAGGCCCAAGCTGAACACAGGATTTGGGGTGCAGCCTCACCAGAGGAGCACAGGGGAATGATAACTTCCTCAGTCTCACTGGCCACACAAGTTGTGCTGGGTTTGACTGAGGTAGAATTAATTGTCTTCATAGGGGCGGGTATGGGGGTGTATTTTGGATTTTGCTGAACACAGGGTTGATAATTTAGCAATGTTGAGCAGAGCTCACACTGAGCCAAGGCCTTTTCTGTTTTTCATACAGCCACAGTGGCCAGGAGGCTGGGTGTGCCTGGCAGGGTGGGAGGAGACAGAGCCAGGACAGGTGACCCCAAGTGACCAAAGGGACATTCCAGACCGTGTGACACCATGCTCAGTATATAAAGAGAGGGGTAGAAGAAGGAAAAAGGGACATTTGGAATGATGTCTTCCCTAATCACCATTATGTGTGATGGGGCCCTGCTCTCCTGGAGATGGCTGAACACCTGCCACCAGGGGCCCACCACCTGGACCACTGAATTAATTCCTTGTTTTTCTTTCTTTTGTTTTTGTTTTCCCTGGATCTTTATCTCAACCCGCAAGTTTTACCCTTTTGATTTGCTCCCCCATCCCACTGGTGGGACAGTGAGCGAGCGGCTGTGTGGGGCTGGGTTGTTGGCTGGGGTAAACTCACAACACAAACCATGATGCCATTGGCCTTCTTGGACACCTGAGCACCATGTAAGCCACCTGGGCAATCATATGCTGTAGCTGATTTGGAGTGATGCATGGGCAAATTGCTCAGCAAACTGAGCATATAAGGGATAGGCTCTTCCTGCGATTCCCTCATCTAAGCAGTCAGCTTTTCTGTTGCTCATCTTGTCTCTTTATACAAAACATGGAATCTAATATCCCTGGGACTTCTGCTCTCATCGGTTTCCATTAAAATTAGTTGGCAGAGGAGAGGGGATCTCAGTGATAGGCAGGAAAAGCATGAGCTGCAAGTCTAATTTTCTTAGCAAACTAAGATGTACAAAGGATATCCAGTTAAAGTAATCAAAACATTCTCCAGTTCACTGACTCTTTCTGAAAAACAAGGCATGTTATAGTCTAAGTGGTACTTGGTTTTAGATTTTGTACTGGGTCTTAAACAGCTGTTTAAAATGCAGCACAAACTGCAACTTGACTTACACTTTATTATTGTAAACAAATGCTAAGCAGAAACCATCTGTATCTTCTACTGTTAATGTCTACATGGTACTGCAGTTGGCCAGCTCTTATAAACACATTGTAGACACGAGACGCAATTTCAAGTCTTGTTAAATGTCTTTTTTGTGTCATCATTTTGTACCATTGAAATTAAACTTTAAAATGGGTCATTGTTCTGAAGAATTGGAGCCAAAACACTTCAGAAATGTTGAAGATTATGCATATTTTTTTTTTAATTTGCTCAAAACTCTTGTTTTCAGTTAATCCTCAAGTCTCATGGGTCAAACAATTTCTGCTAATTTACATATGCCATAGTAAGTCATATACTGAAATAATAGCATTTCATGAAGTACAAACCAGAGTAATATTGCCCCATGGCTTTTGTTCTGTATGGAGCTTTCTCCATAGCTGTAGTTACAGTGGCAGCTGGCTGGAAGGAGAGGTGCACAAGTACTGCTACCACCAGAAAAGCATCCTTCTGACAGACTGCTGCAGCTTCTGCAGGCCTTGAGTTTCAGGCAGGGTACAGGCATTCCTGTAAATCTCCTGGGAGCTACACCTAGGTAAGGTTGCAGAACTGAGGCAGGTTTTTTATCATGCACATTTCACTTCTACTTACAGTTTTCAGGACATGTAAGTCTCTCTCCTTTTAATAATCCATAAAGTCTTCAAATAGGGAATGTGACCTAATCTGCTGAATGATCTCATGCTTTGTCAGATGTAAAATATTATCCAAAGTGAATGAAATGAGATGATTTGAAGTTTTGAAAGATGTCTCTGAAATGTATGAACATTTGTTTCATCTTCCACATGTAACCCAAATACAGAGCCCATTATGATGTACTCCACATAGTATACAGTTCATTATGTTCAGGAACATGTCTCTCCCCTCGTGTATTAAAGCAAAGTATTCTCTTTCATCTCTGTTCCTGATAAAGACCTGCCACCTTTTACTGCTTAATAATTGAAGGCAACCTACTACAGGAGCTTAGTGTTGCATGACTGCCTGCAACAATAATATGAAAATTGAGTTAGTATTTTTGATGGCTTTAGTAGTTATTAGAACTGAAGACTGTATGTCATGACTCCAGGAATCTTAGCTTTGCCACTGACTTACAAAAAGAAACCCTGACCTTGATAAGGTTAATGGTGACTTCTGCATCACTATAATCTCTACTTCAGTCATCAAGTCTCTCAGTCTCACTATTTCTCAAAGGATTCATGAGTTAAGGTTGCTGTTCTTATCTGTTTTATATATAATGGTATTACATTAATTGATCAGTGATCAGGAACAATACTAATTTCTTTGCCAGAATCAAATAACACCTCTGTGTTGACATATATAGGTGAAACTTCTTCTGGAGTTCCAGGAAAGTTGGCACACTTTCTACAGCAATGCAAATTTATTTGTATACATTTGAAATTCAAATATATGTTGCTCATAATCCATCCTTATGACTTTCAAAACAAGGCAATTTTCTGAAATATTTATTTTGCATAAACGGATTTCCTTTCCATTTTGCACAAATAGATCTAGTTTGAACACAGACTTCTAAGTTGCCTCTGTGGTGATTTTATATATTTTGAAAACTTTGGGGGTTTTTTTGTGTTAGTTTTCTTGGCAACATGAAAAGTAATTTAGTAGTGAATCTCTCTCAAGAGCAGCAAATTCTCTAAAGCACGCTTTTTTGCTCATTTTGACAAAAATCATAGCAAAACCAGTGTTAAAAGACCTCATGATGTTAGCTTTTTTTCTCCTGTATTGTTAAAACAAACAAACAAGGAGCATTTCAGTGTGGATTTCATCCATATTTATGTGGAATGTAGATGTCACTCAGCTTTCTATCCTTTTGCAATGTCATCTCCCATGTCTTTCACAAACAAATGGAGAATGAAGAGGTTGTGAGAAAATGCTGATCAAATCAAGGACCACTCTGCAAATAGGGTCAGCACAGCAAGGTTTCAGTTATGGGTTTGTCCTTTCATTTTATCAGGAGAAACTGGACTGAACTATGACTAATGGGGTATGTAGTCACAAACAGAAAAATTCCAGCATGAAGTCGTGAGGCTATGACAAAAGGGAACTAAAAAGAGATTAGAAGACTCTAAAAAATGTGTAGCTAGAAATATGGAATCCTTAGAGTCTCCAAATCTTACTGTCAATAAAATATATATAATATTTTTCATTTTACCCATTCTATATACTTCACATTTCTGTACTTAGCAAGTCAGAAAAAGGCACTCTGTTTCTGGAGCATCAAATATTGTTTTTTAATTTTCCCTATAAGATGAATACCCAATAAAAACATTAAGGCCAGGCAGCGTGTGTCAGTACACTATGTCTCTAGAGTGACAACTGAGCACAAAAGTGAACATGATAATAACTTTGACATATTCAACTCTTAAACATAACTTAGGGTGCAATTGCATCCAGATGAGGCAATGTCTCATACAGTGCTGCTCTGGGCCAAAGCTTTTGCCCTCTTGCAGTTTGTGTGCCATTATTATGATAAGCTCTTCTATTGTGGTTAACTCAAGCACATACAGTTTGCCATTCAAAACAGAACCAACAGTGCTTTCAATAAATGGAATAATATACATCCTGAATGTCAGACACAACATCAATCGTTAGAAAAATCACCATACGTGGAAAAATCATTGAATATACATGCCCCAGGCCTGCTTCCAGATACACTTCTTTCAGTAATTTATCTGTGAAAAATAGAGCTCACCTAACTCACATTTTGCCTCCAGATAACTGTGTTTGGCTAAATTAAACTGTTTAACCGTGTGCTGTGTAATGTATCAAGCACCTATGTATGTCATAGATGTGCTAACTATTTAAATAAATTAGCAAACATGCTAACAATACATCCAGTTTGAGGTTATAGATTATAGATTATAGATTCTGCTCTCTTAATGTTGGCCCCAAACCTTCTTCTGGTACATCAACAGTTTCCAGAGGAAGGTTTGATGTAATTAAATTATGAGAAGGGCTGCATTTATTTGCAAAACTGAACAGTTACATTTTCTGTTTAACACATTGTTCAAAAATAGAAGATATTAAGTCCAGCTAGGAATTCAAATACATTTTCATTTTCAAAAATAACAATTTTGCACAAATAGGCTTTGAAATAATATCTCATGGGTAAGCTTGTTTTGAGAGAAGATTAATTGGAGAATTACATAATGTTGTTAGTAAGCAATTAAAATTCAACAGAGCCTTAAAATTTACACCTCAGGGAACGCTGGTCAAATTTACACATCTTTCAAAAATAAAGTACAAACTGCTTCCGAAGTGCTATTACATGCCATGCATATTTAAGAGTTTTCTGCTAAATGATCCATTTAGCATTGCTTAAATTATCTTGGGAATACTCTTTTAGTTTGGTGACTTTGGAACTGTCAAAAAATTATTTGTCCTCCATTACCAAACAGGTTTTGTTATAAGCAGTCCGTTCCTTGGATGACAATTTTGCTTTCTTCACACATATTAATGGCTCATTTTTTAAGGAACCGATACTGACAGTGAAGAATTTTTAGGTTGGCGTGATAGTAGGTGTTGGGTTAGTGAAAAGTTATAAAACTCCCCCATCTTCCACGCCTTTGGAGACTGTGGAGAAGGTAGAAGGAAAACTAATAGAATGCAAGATAAAGCTGGTGGGTGTTTGTGCCACACATAGGGTAATTAATGTTGCCCAGAGAACAGGAGAGGAGAGGAAAGCTAAACTGAGGCTATGTCATGGGAAAAGGTGATATCAGTTTTAGGTGAGATTGAGGATTATGGCAGACTTAATGCTCNTCCATTACTCAGAAGTCCCCCCGCCAACACCTTCCTCCCCCAGCTTTGTACACTGAGCCTGGTGTCACATGGTGTGGGACATCTCTTGAGTCAGCTGTCCCCTCCAGCTGTGCCCTTTCTCTTGCCCCCCAGCCTCCTCGCTGGTGGGGCAGGGTGGGAAGCAGAAAAGGCTTTGACTATAAGCACTGCTCAGCAATAGCTAGAGCATCCATGTGTCATCAACAGTTTCCAGCTCAAGTGCAGAGCACAGCCACATACTGGCTATTGGGAAGAAAATTAACTCTGTCCCAGCCCAAGCCAGCATGGACAGCTCCCAGGACTGCACACAGCCCTGTCCTGCCAGCATCCCNCTTTGGAGACTGTGGAGAAGGTAGAAGGAAAACTAATAGAATGCAAGATAAAGCTGGTGGGTGTTTGTGCCACACATAGGGTAATTAATGTTGCCCAGAGAACAGGAGAGGAGAGGAAAGCTAAACTGAGGCTATGTCATGGGAAAAGGTGATATCAGTTTTAGGTGAGATTGAGGATTATGGCAGACTTAATGCTCAAGAAATGGTATTGGAAAGTGACACCTGCTCTGACTGGTTCCAGGAAAGTCACAATTTGCAACCTCCTGAATCATCTTACAGATAGCTTTAATGTTCAGACTGATAGCTTTAGTGTTTAGCTTTTGCAGTGGGTTTCATGGTTTAACCTCAGACAGCAGCTAAGCCCCACACANGGTGGGAAGCAGAAAAGGCTTTGACTATAAGCACTGCTCAGCAATAGCTAGAGCATCCATGTGTCATCAACAGTTTCCAGCTCAAGTGCAGAGCACAGCCACATACTGGCTATTGGGAAGAAAATTAACTCTGTCCCAGCCCAAGCCAGCATGGACAGCTCCCAGGACTGCACACAGCCCTGTCCTGCCAGCATCCCCACAGCCCAGGAATTTCCATGACCTGAGCCTTTTCACATGTGAGCTGCAGCGAAGGATTTGTGAGCCCAAGGGAGCCAGATTGGTTGTTGGTCTCCAAGCCTCTGGAGAATGAGGGCTCCCCCTCATATCTTAAAACCTCCTGGGTATAGGATTGAGTCCTGTTATGCATCATTACTTCTACCCCAGTCTTATTTAAAGCTGATGCCATCACCCTTTTTTATGGCAAAGCTTTGGCTTAACCTCCACTTTCTTGTTGGTCACCCTGCTGGTTTTAGCTTCCCTCCTTTTGCTGCTCCAATTGCATTATCGATTGGGCTGCCTCCAGGAGGAGCTTTTGTTTGGCACAGTTGGCAGTGAGACAAGCAGAGCACTTAGAGCTCATTAGGTGGGTGGGATTAGATTCTAAAGCTAAAATCTGACACTGCAGCAAAGTGGTAAAACTCCTCCAATGCTATCCACAACCTTCTCTGAAAATTGAAGGCAGTTATTGCACGTGCAATTTATGATTTGCTGTCTTAAAAGATCTCAGCAGAGTTGTGGTTTTCCACTGAAATTAAACAAAAGTTTTAATATGTGGTCTAGGCTGGGTTTTTGTTGTTTATCTTTCTAGAAAACTGTCCATGCCATGACAGAACTTTGCAATGTGATTATTTTAACTTGAAACTGAAAGCAAAATCTAGGTTTGCAGATGGGGCAAAAAAGAAGTGTATTTTAAAGTGCCATAAAACTGCTGCCATCACTGAAAAACCAAGCTGAAGGTATTCTGTAATAGGAGCAAAACCAGATAGTATTTTTCCTAAACCAAGAAGACCAATATCTCCTTTTTCACAGCATAGTGAAGATAAGGCCATGTTTGTGTGATACAAGACAACAGCGTGTTCCAGGTCCCTCTGCCATCTTCGAGTTGTTTGGAATGGCTGAAGGGCAGAGCACATTCCCATGCAGAGATACTTGTCTGAGTTACAGAAACAGTGTGATTCTCATTCCATGGCAAAAACATCTCCTTAAGACGAGGTGCAATGTGACACTGGTGCATTTGTAATGCTTTTAGTTTTGTGGCTGGCCTGTCCATCCCTCCACTGCTTGGTGCACACATACCTGGAATTAATGAATACTTGTGAAAAATGGAGCTATGACAGAGCATGAAAAGGCCATGAAGAGATGAAACAGCCCATGTGCACATTTGGCTTTAAACAGCACATAGTAAATAAAATCCCAATGCTGAGTGTCCTGAGAATTACCAGGAATATCAGTTTATGGTGTACTAGGTATTGTCAGCACTAAATAACATTGTGGAAAAAACCAATGCGTGATCAAAGACAGGATTCATTAATTAACAATTAGTTAACAACTTTCAGTCTTATATTTTCTGTGTGCTCGGTTTTTTATACCAGTTAAAGCTTCTAAACTTAATTTTGTGAAATAAAATGCAAAGGTTGGTGTCTAATGAGTATTTCTCTAAAGGAGACAGGATGTATGAGAAATGTCCCACTCATCAGTCTGGGCAGGAGTAATCTAGAAGGAAGATAACTGAATTATGGAGAAACAACCTGAAGAGTTGAAGCCAAGACTGCAAAGTCTCTGTAAAACTTCCTGGCTGTTACAGCTCCAAAGGGAACCACAAACAAAGAAAAGAGTGGAGGCCTCTCAGCTTCAGATGTAAGCAAACAAAGTTTGAGCGCTCACTGATTGGTCAATACTGCCTTGCGCAAAACATCATTCTTTAATTAAAACGCTTCCTGTCTGCCAAGGGAGAGGACATCATGTGGTTTTGCTGGCAGCTAACTTTAACAAATAGATTGTAGGATTCTCTATATACAATATTTTCTTAAGGAACCGGAAGATTGTGGTTGAAAGAAATGAATGTTTCTGCCCTTTGCACCCTTGAACAGAGGGAAGCACTAATTGTCTATGAGGAAACAGCCAGCTCGGTTTTCCCATGGCCACTCAAGCTGTTGCACATCTGCACAGAGTTAAAAGTTATAGTATCCAAGTAAATATGCATATGTATGTAAACTGCATTTTTTAACTGTAGTTGTGTTTAAAGGCCATGATTAAAGATCTTCTTGCCTAAAGGACTTCACATGAAAATGAAAGGGCAGTTTTTGTTCCCTAGACTGGCTGAGGGAAATCCAGTTGGAATATTTCCCCATTATGAGCTATGATTAAGCGATGCCTTGAAAAAAATGTAATGAAAACATTTTCAATCATTTTCAATTGAAGCTTTTCAATTAAATCAGAGCATAACCTATTTGGCAATTAGCACACAATGATGTCTGTCCCTGGTGTTAAAAAATTATCAGTTTTACTTTGCTATGGTGAAAGCTTTTACTTTTCAAGGGTTGATGCACGCACGTGTTTGGAACTAGGCTGATATCAAATATGTCCAGCTGGAATATACATCCCACTCACTGATGGAATCTAGTGAGGGGTGTTTTCTGTGGGCGAAGTTCAACAGAAATGAAATGGAAAAGGGGCCAATATTGTAAGGCATTTCGAGCTGCACAGGGAATACTCCATATGTTAGCAACTGAAATCACCAGGCAGAGTGCTGAATGACACAGGGTGGCAGCACAGATCAACAGTACTGCCTTCTGCCCATAGAAAGCGTAATAAATCCCCGTGTCCTTGCAGAAATTTGTGATTTTTATTGGGGCTATTTTGTTCATGGCTTATTGTCACTGTGTGATAGTTTTCCTTAAAGATTGTTCACCTCAAGTTGGATTGAAGTCAAGGTAATTACTCTGGCTCGTTCTAGTGCTAAATTAAATCATTACTGGGTAAAGAAACAAGCTCCTAGGATGGGCAAAGTTAGACATTGCAGGTGAAATCCTGGAACATTGTTGAAATCAAATGAATGGGTTTTTATGGACTTCAATGGGACCTGGATTTCAATGCTAGACTGGGAGTTTCAGCAGATCAAAGGAAAGGGCAGTAAGATTCAGGCATTTAAGTAATTTAAGTCACTTAGGTGTGAGGACAGTGTTGCAGAGGAGGGATCTAACTTGTTTGAAAATTCTAATCCCAAATCCACATTCAGTCACTTGCCTCACTGACCTGATTCCTAGGAGTTTTACATGTTTGCACTCCCTGTTGTCTGAATGCAAATATGTTGAGAAAGTGTGTGATGTTACCTTTAGGCAGCGCTATTCCTGGAATTTCTGTACTTTAAAGGGTTCAGTTTGAAAATTTAATATATTGTTCTAATCTCCATGTATTCCTGTTGTGTAATGATATCCAAAAGGCAAAATTAAGCTATAACTTTCAGCAGAAGTAAACTTCAGAAGTAAATTTCTCCATGTCTAGGATGCAGAAATTTGGGTTAATTTTTGTACTCATATTGGCTGCCTTGTCCGTCTGGGTTTCCAGCCCACAAAGACAAATGCAGCTTCTTAACTTTAAGCGTACTAGTTTTGCCATTGCAATCACTTGAAATTGCTCCCATGTTTTAAGTGTATGTTAGCAGAATCAAGGACCTTAAGTACACTGTGAGGTAGTGCTCATTCTCTAAATTCTGTGACTCAGGGGGAAGTAATAAATGTGTAATGCCCTTGCATTTTCCAGCCACAATGTCAACATTGCTTTAATTTAATCCATTGTATTTATTTTCTCAGGAACAAAAGTCGCATTTAGTAGTGATTTTGAAAAAGGAAAAAAAAAGGGGTTTCTTCCATTTGCTTAGTCATTTATTATTCTTTAATGTGCTTTCAGCTGTTGTCCATTGTGAAAAATGGTATAGTAACTGGAGATACAATGAAATTATGACATCTCAGGAGAAAAGAGACTGAAATCTGTGCAAATGAGAGAAGAAAGGATTTTTAGCCACTGTTCATAACTCTTTTCATTCATTTTGAGTGATATCTACTGAGCAGCTCTGTCTACTAAGCATTATATGAGAAAATAAGTTTTGCTTTTTTGTATAGCTAACACTGAAAATAGGTGCTTTTTTCAGATTTGATTTCTTGCCTTTTGAATTAAAAACCAAAACACTTTACTCGTCCTTTAAATGCTGCAGCAAAGATAAAGGTCAAGTGCTTTATCTTCATATAAAGATGATTACAATAATCCCCTTACGCATTCCCTTCAAAAAGCTGACTTTTCAGTGCCCTCCATATCTTTCGAGCAGTCCTTCTTTGCTTGTGGACATCCTTGTTTCATTCCCATTTACTGGGTATGAATATAAGAACACTGCTTTGGTCCAAATGACTGCACATTGCACCCACTGTCATTAGATACAGGGAAGATAATAAACGGAAAAGAAGTTAGCTATGAGAGGGAAGAATTCTGCAATGAGTTGAGGCAATCTGTGTCAATGTCAAAAGGAGGAAGGACATTTTCATGGCATATATTATGCAGCTCTAAACACTTCCTTGAATATACATTCTGAGCACATAGTCCCTATGATAGAGGTTGTAAGGGGATTTTTAACTTTTATTCCTCAGGGCTTCATCCTGCAATGTGGTGCTGAAAGACTGCAACTCCTTCTGAAATCATTAAAGTGGTGACAAAACATTAGCTGATCTGAATAGTTGTAGATCCATTGAAGCCTTTCTCCTTGTTCCACTGACAGTTTACCCCAGCAAAAATCCTGGTCCTTAGAAAAAGGAATTTAACGGCTCCAGAAGCTGTTCATTGTTACAGGATCAGATCAGCAGGCATCAACAGCCCCATGAAGTATATTCTCAAGAGACAGCTGGGATTTCATACATCTTGGTTATCTGTCAGAATTCTGATACTAAGAAAGTAAGCACAATTCAAACAGGCAGAAAAACCTGAGCAGTTACTACTTTGTTACTAATATTAAGGTGGCATCTGATATTTGAAGGTCTCATCCTGTTATATTCTGATATACTCAGATTAACAGTATATGAATTTTTTAAATAGCCAAAATGGCTAGGGATAATTACAACCAAATTGTCCTCAGTACTTTTTAAAGAATCATTAAGATAATAAAGATAATTTAAAAATTGCCCAAACTAGCCCCAGCTATATTATCTCACCTCCAAGTAAAAGTACCCAAGATGATTCCATCAGCACATCAGAGCACTGAGAATTTCTATGGAGATGTGAGGTGTAATGGATAATCTGACAAATGTAACTATTATGGTTTGAGCACATCACCAAAATAGCTCCCTGCCTTCTGGAAAGTAACAGTACGTTTTAGAATAGCTCAGACTCAATTCATATTGATCCACATAAAGAATAATGACCAACCACACTGTTTCTGTAGAATTAATCCAATCTCTTTCCCTACTTCTCTTGTTGAAGCCTCAAGAGAGAATTATTGATTTCTTATACTGTTGTGCTCATTCACTTACTATGTGGCAATGACCTACTTTCTGTTTAACACAGTAAGTGCAGAACTCTGACTGCACGAACATACAGCATTAGGCTTATGCATATAGAGTTGTGATTGTCAGAGATAAAATCTGACATCCAATAAGTCTTTGATCTTGAAAGGAAATGGTGCTTATTTGCATCCAAGTGCTTGCAAGCAATTGCAGGTAATCCAAATGGAGAATCAAAGCCAGAGAAGCTTTTTGTGAGTAATTCACATTTTAAAATTCTAGGCAAAAAGCGGCTTGGTTTTGATTTGCTCAGAGAAGCATGGGCACTAAATTTGTTGAAGTTTATAAAAGCAGCTCCTTTCCAAGTCCCTGCGACCTTACCTTTGGCCATTGCAAAATAAATGCTAATTAATGGAGCATGAAGTGATATTTATTTGTTCCTTGGAAGTCTCTTACTTGAGAAGGATGCAACCTGGAGGGGATGTTGATATTGATTATTATATAAAGAAAATAGCATGTTTCCTCAGATGTTACAATCTTGCGCATGTACTGGGGAGAATGGAAAGCCAGGTAATGAATAACAGGAAGGTTTGGCTCAAAGGCTTGTGAAGTGCACGTCAGCATATCTCAGGATTGTGGGCAATAAGCAGTGTGAGTGACACATGGCTTTATGGCAGGACTGCTTTGGTGCTGGGCAAAGCTGTCATAATCCTGCATGCTTTGTGCCAAGAAGAAAATTGATTTCCTTGAAATGTGGAAAATTGGATGATCCCTCTGTCAATTAGTGATGCCCTTCATGTGAAGGCAGGAGGAAGTCTCCAAAAATTAAAAAAAAAAACCAAAACATTGGGAGATTTGAAAATTTGGGTTGAGTAGAACAAAACTTCCACTGCAAAAATCCTGTGTAAATGGAATTTTCATTGGTGATTTTTGTATTGTCTTGTTTTGTTTTGTTGGTGTTTTGGGTTGGGGTGGGGGGATTGTTGTTTTCTTTTTTACAGAAAAGCCATTTAAAAATAAAATGCAGCATTTTGCTCAGAGGTACTGGGCAATACTTTGAGAATTGAATAAGACTTTCAGTTTTTGTCTAACTTACATTCCTCAAAATGAATGCAGACTGTGGTACATACAAGTTTTGATTGAATTCAGATTCCAAGGCAGATTTTTGTATTTTTCTTTTCAGTCAGCATTCCTCCAGTGTCTTCATAAAATTCCTGGTGAGGCTGGGCATTGCTCAGTCTAGATAAAGTTATCAAGCAAGCTCTAAGTGAGTACTTAGGACTTATCTACGTGCCAAAGACAGAGTTTAGCTCCTTGTCCTGGTGTGCGTGTCCTAGTTTTCTACTGTTATAAGCTTGTGAATCATGGCTACATGGATAATATATAAATGTATGTGTCAAAAGTTTCTTTATTTTTCTACTGCATTTGTTTGAGAAGAGTAACATTTTCATCTACTCAAAAAATAAAGGAACTATGAAAAATGAAAAAAAAAATTGGTTTGTTACATAGTATAGTGAAAAAATATCAACAAAAATTACATTTTTTCAATTTCTAGAGTCTCTTCAATATTAATTGTCTTTCCTTTAAACTGCTCTCTTTCTTGTGTTTAACAAAAATGAAGCCATCTCCTGAAAATTAAAAAAAAACTCCATAATAAATGAAAAGCAATATTGCTACAAGACATTTCCAGTGACAGATCCTTAGATTTACTTTTAATGTGCATATATGACAACGTATTTTTAGAAGTTCAGAGCTATGCCTCTGTAGCTGCTAGTTGCCCTGTGTTACTTGACAACCAAGTCTTTTACAGTGCATCAAAGAACAGGATCACCAGCCATTTTTCACATGCCAAGTTTCAAATACAAGTTTATCTGGTTTTTGAGTGATCTTTCTGGGGGCAAAAGTGCTCATATCCCTTTTTTTCACAGTTCAGAAGCAGCAAGGCTTTTCACCTTCTTATAATTCAAAATACTTTACCAACTTTACTCATGCTGTAAAAGTTAATTAGCAGCTATTATAACATTCCTTTCACTTTCTGACAAGACATATAGGTGTGTGTATATATACATATACAATTATATTTTTACATCCTTTCATTCAGTGCATTGCATCATCTGAACCCGCATGGTAAATGGCAATTATTGTCTCTGCGTTTTCTAGCAGTATTAGTGTTCAAAGTCACAGCAAAGTGCCCTTCATATAAAGAAGTTTAATCCTGGAGTAATTAGGTTCTTCTTTCATCTTCTCTCACAAAACAGAAAAGCAGAAAAAAAAAATCCAAACCACTAAAAACATGCAGGCATTGAATCAGTCTTTCTATGATGACTGTAAGCGAACAGATAGACCACAAACTTTCTGAAACAGTCAGAAGGAATCCTTTCATGTGGTCTGGAGCTCAGAAACCCTGTTTGCAAATGTCATGTATGAAATGGATTACGTGTGAAGTGAGGCTGCTCCACTGCAGCAGCTCACTGGTGCTTTCCAGGTTGACTGAAAACAATCAGCTGGAAAGACCTGCTTACACAGGGAAATGGCACAAGTGGCCCTTGCTAAGATATGTAATTTCCCTCTTATTATGCTAATTAAAGAAAATTGCCTTCAATAGTACAGAATGATATATCTATATTGGTTCAGTTTAACTAGTGTTCCATAGCTGCAAAGGCAGTCCACAAAAGCAAATAAAAAGATATTCAGGTAGAATTTATGGAGAGTGTTCAAGCAACTCTCCAAAAGGAGGGGTGAGGTTTACTGCTTCCACACTACAGATCCTGCTTTATGCTGTTCGGGGGATTTTCTACACTGTTTTTCTGATTTTGTAATATAACAATTGCTGGCTCTCCTGATAAATCTGATTCAATGAAGACAGTATTACAAAGTGAAAAATGCTGTCTCCTTTGACAAAGAAAAAGCACATATTTTTTGTCAGAATTATGTAATTTTGCTTCCCAAGAACAAGAGCAAACAAAATAAAAATCTTTTTTAGGTTTGTCCCAGGCTACTGAAGATTCAGTGGGCATCTTTTAAGTTAACATTAATAAAACTTCAATCTAAGCTGCCTTAACTCTGATTTAAAGGGAGTAAAACAAGTTATGCAGCAACTACATTATGCAATGTGGAAAATATAATGGCTGTTGTCAGAACCATAGTTTTGTGTTCCCTGATTAATTTCCAAATTATCATTGTATCTTTGGGATACACTTTCATGTAATTTCCATTTGTTTTAGAAGACTAGAAAGCAGTGCAAGATTTATGGTTATTGAAGTGTTCTAATTTATTTTGAGAAAAAAATCATTGTAGAAATAAAATGTAACTTGATTGACTGCGATAATCACAGTTTATATTCCAGCAGTAACCATGACAAATCAACCATTTCTGGATGCTATTGTAAAACACTCTACTTTTTTTCTCTAAATGTGGGAGATCATGAACTTATATAAAAAGGGGTGCATCAGTTTATTGTAGCTCTATGGTGACATGGTAACTATTGGGGTGAAATATTGTCAGTGGGTGTGTTAAGTATAGGTGTTAGGTTTGGCAACTGTAAAGTTTATGGCACATGTGGGAGGATCCATTTCTTCACAATGTGTTAGTGTTTGCCTGGTACTATGGGCAGGAGCCTAAAAACACACCCAGCCCCAGAAAATGAGCTACAGTGATAAAGTAATGACCCTGTCATTGCTGACAGCCCTAGAGAATGTGCCAAGAAAAGTTAGAGTTGGGCTTTAACCTGTGAACCTAAGCCCATGTGGGAAGTGGAGGGACTCCCAGAAATTCCAGCTTGGGAGCACATCCTGTCACCTACAGCAGCAGAAGGACCTTGCACACTCTTCAACTCTTGGAAGAAGATTCAATTTCGAAATCTCTTAAATCTTAAAATTTGTTCTGCTTGGATGGCCAACAAGTCGTCCAGTAAGTGCCAGGTACAAAGTGGTTTCCTGTTCAAAGAATGAGGTGCAAGGTGTCAATGAATTTCATAACCAGGCCCTGAGGGGTTACACTTTGATTAGGTTTTAATTGGTAGTCAAAGTAGAAAGATTCTGCCCCGTTGCTGGTTTCTGAAATCATTAAAACTCCCACCTCTGGTCAAAACTTATAATCTTCAGCTCATATTTTAAGTTAAATGAATATTTGGAAACCCCATTTAAAGCAAAGTGACAGCAGGATGAATGAATTAATTCATTTTGTAGCATTGGCAGAAAAAAATGGACAAAGTAAAATATTTCAGCTTTGCTGGCAAGAGATGCATAAAGGAAGACCAGTAGTTTGGCTATTAAATAATGCATGTAAACTACATTGGGTTCCAGTCAGATCACCTAGTTTTTCAAGAAACAGGGTTTTTTTTTAAGGTCTCCTCTTTCTCAGAAGTAGCTGGAATTCATACTTTGTTTTCTGTCTGTGCTCTCATTGAAGTTTTATCTGTCTGCATTTTTTGTGGAATTTTTTACATTTGTGTTTTGTATTTTTTATGATATTGTATTGTTTGGTTTGGGTTTTTTGTGGCTGTACTATCTAAGCACCTGACAAGATTTGTTTTTTACACTTAGGGCACTCCTGTTAAGATTTTTTTGAGTAATTTTGCAAATAAATTAACACAATACAAAATGGAAATTCCCCAAGGCCCCCCTTAGAGAAAGATGATAAATTTGGAAAAGATTGTATCTCCTGCCACTTCCTGCCTACGTCATTCCTACCCCAAATCATTCATATATTGTGGTTATTATTTTTCTACACAAATGGCAGCCACTGAAATGCTGTGCAGCTCTCTTGGAGAGCAAGCTAAGCCCTGGGGACAGGTGGAACATGCACAGTTCTGCAAAGCCTCTAAAGGGAGTGGTTTTTGGGTGTGTGTTTGCCAGGGGCAGGTCTTGGTCTCTGCACGTGGTCACCACTGTAAGGCACAAACAGACCTGGGGATCCGAACCACACCGTGAATGTGCAGCATTCCCTGCTACTAATTGGAGGGAATCTGTTAGGGAAAAAAAGAGATGTATCACAGTAATACCATTTATCCATTAGCTGTCCAGTTGATTCTTCTCCTCATATTGTAAATTTTGGCAAAAATCAAACTGCTCTGATGAGAGAAAAAAAATGAGGTATATGGAAACTAAAAGCAAGGCATCACAGATTTGCAAGAGGTTGTTTTGTGCTGACAGGAGTAAATGATCTTAGAGTGACTTCTAGGGAAAATTTTGCAAACTTACAGACATTTCCCTTGGAAGAGACCTACCTAATCTCTTACAAAATCTATTTTTAAGGTTTCTTATGTTGCCTTTCTTGAACTTTATTTGGTGTAAAAACTAGCTCTAATAATTCCATGAAGACAAAGAGATATCAAGAGAGACAAACCTGAGCTCTTTAGTGAGATGATAGAAATTTATTATTCACAGCTGCATACACACGATTTTGAGTTCTAACAGCCAGCAATTAGTTTAAACAGTAATACCACCAAGGGAAGCATAACTTAGTTAAAATTTACATTTAAATGAGATCATTTGGAGAAATCAAATGCAGAACAATCTGTTATTTTTATATAACATTTCATAGTAGATTTTCTTAGCAAGGTATTCCTCACAATATAGTTTTATTACTTACTGGTTGGAAATTACTGTGAATCATTTGTATATGTAGCAGAAGAAAAAGTCTCACAATTTGTTCATTAACAACCTGATGCAGAAAATTATCTCTGTTCAGGAAAGCATATTAACCACGTTTAACTTAACTTTAGTTTGGCCCTGCTGAAAGCTAAACACGTACTTAAGTGTTTTTCTGAACATGAATTGAAATTCCAAATGCATTTTGTTGCTCTCTTCAATCATCTTCTCAACTTACAGTGATAGAAGCTGTTTCTGTTATGAAGCTTTTTGATTTTTTCAGCTATTTTGAATGCTTGTAAGCAGTTAAAAACAATGATACATCATCTTTCACTAAGGCTTTTTGGGGACTTTTATGTCAGATAGGAATCTCTTGGGATTTAATTGTGAATTTTAGAATTAGAACAAAATGAAAATTGGATCTTCCATATTCTGGGAAGCCCCTTCATTTCAGTCCTCTTTTTAAAATCTGAATTTTTGGCCATTATTATAATTAAAATGATCCACAGAATAAAAATTTTCTAAATAAAGATTATTGACGTTCCCAAGTGAAAATAAGTCCATTCAGTTTTGTCTTGATGTTAAGCATTAAAGTGCATCTTCCAGTGAAGGAAGAGTATTTATAGGGTTTCAGGAATCTTTTTTTCCAATTTCCCTGCATAGCTGGACCGTCTGTCTGGACCTGTAACATAGAATATGTAATTTTTATGGACTCTGGAGAGTAACTGTCTTTCCTCTGTTACAAAACAAGATGTCCAGCTATTAGCTTAAACAGGATCCAGGCAAGGAACAGGGGAAAGCTTTTGGGGCATAACACTCTGGAAAAACACCTTGCAAAGAGATTGGCAGAGTAGAGCCCTTAACCCCGAGCTCCCTGGGGAGCACTGCCATCCAGCCTGGGGAAATACACAGGATTCTGTACTGGGAACTGATTCCTGGAGTGCCTGTGTAGTTCTTTGCCTGAGCTGGCAGGTAGCAGGCCTGCAGGCAAGCATGCAAAGGCACCTACAGGAATGTGGCTTGTGGAGTTTATCAACAAAAATATTTTCAGCCAGGACTGTATCTTCTGCTGGAAGAGTGAGCCTGTATGCATGAGACACTTCTCTGCTGAATAAACTGGGTATGACAGGGTAGACCAGAGCCTGTAATGGATGACTTCATTATCCATTCTGCACCTAGAATGAGCAAATGTTTCCTAGAGGACAGAGTAAGATGGGTTCATGACAGAAAGCATTTATATAAAGACTTGATGGAACAGCTAATAATGGAAAAACAGTTACATACACAGAATAAGTAGGTCCAGGACACAAAGGTAGCTGAATTGAATTTATATTAATAGTGAAGAGCTCTGTGATCTATTAATTATGGAAGAATCTACTCTTTCATTTCTTATTTTTATCACTATTATTTCTTATTTTTCTTTTTTCTTCCTCAGACTTACTACAGCGGTTTTTAATATATCAGTGGCGTGGCATTTTCTGACTAAAAGCTAAACTGGGCTCTTTGAGCTTCCCTCTCACCACTAGACAATGCTAATAAAACCTCTCTTGAAAAGCATGAGGTAAACCTATTTTGAGATGGGTAATTGGATGGGGATCAAAAAGGCCTATGCCAGCAAAAAAGTTTAAAAACATAAAAGCAAATGGTCAAGGCCAAAAATGATGTAACTTAATGAAAACTTGGCCATCCTCAAACCCGAAACCCAGACTCATCAGTCATTCCTGATCACTGCTGGAAGCTCCAGTGTAATAAAACAGAGTTTTAAACAGTCTCATTTTGACATGTTTATGCATTTGTGATGCACTCTTGTCTCTATCTGAAAACGACCCTCTGGCAGTGTCAGCAGACAGAGAGACCAGGATGGGACAGGCTTGGAGGCACTCATTTCTAATGGTCAGCTGTGTGCCTGGTCGAGAGGGAGCAGGGCACTGCAGGCAGCCAGCTCCCATATCCCCTGTGCTGGCCTCGTGCCTTGGTCTTTGGTGTACCCAGCTGCCACTTAGAGAAAACACTAAAATTCATGGTTAAAAACGTCCCTCTGAGGAATTTTAATAGCTGGCAACAAAGCTCTAAGTGCTATAATTTGTTCAATTGAAAAGTTTCTTTTAATTATCAAGTCAGTTTTCATTGCAGCCTCTTAAATGTGTGGTTTCAATGTTTGTTTTCTTTCATTTGGACAGGTCCTTGTGTAAAAGCACAGCTTTTCTCTCTTCGCTGTAGGCAGAGTGACAGCTTGTCAGGTTTTATTACAACAGTTGCCAGCAGTTTTCGTTCAGAGTTAGAGGAAACCTGAATTGGAAAAACTTCTCAGGCTTTAGCATTTCCTTTGTGCAGCACGGACACGTTGTGCAACCAGGGGTCAGGCTGGGTGGAGTGGGGTGTGATAAATATTTGGCTACCTGACTTGATCAGCTGATACCAACTGGGCAAACTCAAAAGTGTGAAAATGCTGCAGGGTGGATGATTCATTCTGGTTTGGGGCAGCAACCTCCTGGCTTTGCTGGGCTTTGTCTCAGACCCTGAGCTCCCAGCAGACTTTCAGATATCCCTTCTGCTGAGCATCTGGAGAAAGGACTGGGTGACTTAAATTGGAATTAACTCCTTGCTATGACGGAATTTTACTGCAGTTGTTCACATGAAAGAAAAAAATTATCTGCAATGGCTACACCAGTAATGGCTCTTTAGAATCAAGATTTCTTCGTTATGTCATATATGCAAGGAAAGGCTTTATTCTTGCTGCTGCTGCCGGCAAGCCCCTTGCCAGTGGATCCAAACAGGACTTGAATTTGCCATCCCCAAATCTGCAAGCAAGGGACACATCTGCCTGTCTTCAACTTTTCCTGTCCTGAAGTATATTGACAGAATTTGGCTTTGAGAGAAAACTGATCTTTGCAGAAACACAGGCTGTTTCCTTGTACACAAACCTGCCTCCCTCACACAAGCAGAAATAGTTGTTCTTATAAGAACTGTGGGTGAGGTAAATACACGCTAGACCTGTAATTTCAAGAATTCATACCCCTAAAAGTTGATGTGATACAAAGGTATATTTGAAACATTGAACTTCATTTCAATAGCATGGCCATTGTCTGTAAGGAATACATCAGCCTGTACACCTCCAGAACTGGACTTGAATTTTTCGGTATTTTAAAAAAAAATTAAAACTGACTCATTCTTAGGGTATATGTCATTTTAAGAACTTTTAAAAATAAAAGTATGCTGCTGTGAATATTTATAAACCAAAATGGAAAAATCTGTCCTCAGTTGTTTCAGTGGAGAATGAAAATTGTGCAGCTGCTTGGTGCTTAAAAATTGCCAACATTTTGCTTTCTGTTCTGTAATAGAAAGAAAAATTTTCAGGTCTCATTTGGGAAATTTTTAGAATTGATATAGTATTGACTTATTATTTTCCTTTCAGCATTCTCACTTCTTAGATATTCTATAGTCATGGAGTGAAACTCAGCATGCATTACATTAAACCAGCTGAAACCAGGAAAGTCTGTGTCAAGGAGGTGCCTCTGCAGTACAGAAATTTGTCAGTTTTCCTCTGTTCTTTGCTTGCACTTTTAAGGAATTGGTCCTATCTGCACCGCATGAAAAGACTATGTTTGTCTTTTCCCAGTCAAAGATATTGTACTGCAGATGCTGGATAGACACTGCTGACTGATCCAGCTGTGCTGACTGTGGTGCAGGTGAACAGAGCAGGAGAGAACAGATTTTTCCTTCTCTGGGAAAACATGCCCTGACTTCAGCAGATTCTACAAATATTGATGCCCAGGTGAAGGTGGGGATGCCCAACGACCCATAAGTGAGCAGGGACAGCAGAAGCCATTGATCTGTCCTTTGATTTAGACAGGATGGTGAATAAATGCAAATATGGTCTTCACCTGCCTTCTTGAAGGGAGCTTTCCTCCTCCTGAACTCTCCCAGGGTTGTGTGGAAGAGCCAGAATCAATGCCAGGCTGTGTACTCACGGTGGTTCCCAAGCTCATTTCTGCTTCAGCAAACATGAACCTGGTGCACAGTGACACGGAGTGCGTCGCTGAATGGTGATGGGAACAGAGATTAAATCACATGAGATTATATTCCTCACTTCTGGTTCTGCTTCTATCTATTTGAAGTGCAAAATAAACTGGACATGTTCATAAAAAGTTTCAGCAAATGCTTGTTATGTCTTGGCTCTCATTTTCTGTGTGTGTTGATCAAACAGAGACAGATGGAATGTGGTGGTGATTTAAGACACTAATGTGGCCACAGATTGTGCTGCAAACCATATTATAATCTATGTTTCATATGGAAGCTGAAATTCTAGACTGAATAACAGTTTTACTGTTCAAATACAGTGCATTCACTGTCATTTATAACATAAAAGGACAACTGCAGAGTAAGAAAATAAATAAATATATGGGGTTACTTGTAGGAAAGCAGAATATTTATCTATTTGAGCTTGAAAAGGTGTCTCAGGCTGTGATTTAAGAGGGTAATGATTGCAATAAATCAAATGAAGCAGGGGCCTAGATTAAAGATGAGAAATCTAACATGGCCAAGATAAATGCATTTGAGTAAAGTTACTTATTTGTGATGATTGCAAGATTGGTTCTGCAGCTGGTGTAAGACCCATCCTTAATTTTCCTGCTAACAGAACAGGTTTATAGGCACCTTTTTACTTGCTCTATAACACCGTGAATATTGTATTTTAACTAGAATTCTGTAATATTAATGTCTGTTCTATTAAAACAGTCTGGCAAATAAATTTCAGTGTCTGGAACATGCTGAGGTGTATCATGAACTGTCAAATCTTTGTACCCACGATTCTAACTCAACCATTTCATTGACCTGTGGCCATAGGACTCACAGCACTTGGAGGTAAATCAAACATATTGTATGGACATGTGTACATTTATATATTTAGATCTCTGTATATGAATAAGTCGGTTTGTATATTTATCTGCATTTTTATACATAACAACAAGATTCATTTTCCTTATTGAGGCCATTGTCTGAAACAAAATACTTTGTTACTAATATTTTCCATCCTTGGTATCATTGGAAACTTTTTTTTTAAAAAACCCACATGAACACAAATGTTTATAACTTTATTATTTTGTATGCTTCAGCCATTTTATCTGATGTAAAATTATTTCATTTTTAATCTTATTTTATACAATGAATAGATCAGTGGAGAAACTCATAACAGAAATTGAAAGCACTGGGAAAAAAAGAAGATGAATAAGGGAATGTGATAAAAAAATGCAAAATAATAAAAAGTATAGAAAAATAGATCAGGAGCATCTGTTCTCCCTGTCTCATAACACAAGAATATGGGGGCTTTTATGAAATTAAAGGGTGGTAAATTCAACACAGATAAAAAGAAATATATTGTTGCACAAAGCTGGTAAATATTAAAACTTCTTGGAAAGAATGCTTTTAAGGCTGAAGACTTAGTAAGATTAAAAGGTAACTGGGTGTTTATATGGTTCCCAGGAATGTCCCCATCAACAATAGTGAATGACAATATAAATTCTGAAAGATTTAATAAGCTTCATGCCACAGGTTTGTTACAATCTTTATCTGTGATAGCTCTGGGTTCTGTCTGGCAGGCATTGTGTTTCTTGTGTTATGTGTTCACCTACTGCTGTTGATTCCCTGGAAAAGGGCTGCAAGTGAGACTGAGGTTCCTACAAGAAGAAATGGTCTTTTTGTATAATACTGATATTCAAGGAGTTTCCTTGTATTCCTTAGAGGCTCTTACTATAAAAATGTAAGGTTTTATGCAGAGTTATGTAAAGAACTAATGGGCTGAGGCTACAGGCAGGTAGAGAGCCTGAGGTACCTCTGTGCCCAGTGTGTGCTCCTCACCACCGAGGAGCTGGGTGGGTAATGAACTAGAGCTTCCAAGGACTGAGCCTTCACTCATCCCTCTTCCCAGGGAGGTGGTTATAGTTTATAACACCTGACTCATGGTGATGAGTCCTGTGGTGCAGCTGAGACCATGGGGACTTGTGGGCTGCAGAAGCATAGATTTACTTGGGGGAAATCTATTTATCTTTGAAGGAGGAAGACTGAAATGTAGAGTAAGTTATAGAGTAAGAAATATTCTGAAATACACAGATTATGACTCATGCATTTTCAAGGATATGAGCAAATTTTAAAAATCCAGTCTCTGTGGGTTTAAATTAAAAAAACCATATATATATATATTCAAGGAACACGGTTTGTAGATTTATAAAATTGTGGACATTTGAAAGTGGAAGGAAGTGCGGGGTTGCATTTACAAAGGAGTACAGAGGGATTAGTCAGGCAGGTCCTGTTCATTTTAATTAACAGATGAATTATTTCAGTCTCTCAAGAGCACTAAAACTTAGATGACATTTTAAATGGACAGTCTATATTATTCCAATCCTGGCAGTGTTCCCTTTGTCTCTGGGCACTTGACTGACTGCTGTGCTTGGGCCTCACATGCTTGGCTCACGTGCAGCAAGTGCCTTGGATGGGATTCATATGAGTAGATGTAAGCACCTACCTTGGACATGAACAGTCTGGATACTGACAAGTAGAGGACATAAGGTATAACTCCTCAGAGTCTGCTCCTGTACTCATTGGCCTTATTGACAGACAGCTTTGGCAAGTGCTCATTGTCTTCTAATTCTCCACTAGGAACAAGCACCATTCCCAAACTGGTCATTCATAACTTTTGCTCAGAGCAATGAAACACTTCAAATCATTTTCTTGCCTTATTAGTCTGAATTTTCTTTAAACTTTTGAACAACAGATAGAGACCCTCAGGAGCTCAGGAATTGCTTCAAAGTATGCCTCTTCTTCAAAATTTCTCTCTCCTTCTTTGTCCCTTCCTCTTTACTAAAAACTGAACTGCACACTTCCATTCCACAATGTTTCACTCTCTTTGTTCCAGTGAATTCCTAAGCAGCTCTTACCACCACTTGTTCATCTTAGCAAAGTCTTCAGACTTGAAATATTGGCACATCCTGGTCTTTAAGCACTGCCTTTTCCCAAAGCATTTATTATAAACAGATGATAATTAAGATTCAGATGATAATTAAGGTTTAATGACCATTCATTATAATCCATGTGCCAGATGCAAATTTACTTCCAGTGGAGTGAAGTCAATATAGAGTGAAAGAAAGCAGTGATGGTAAAAAAGCATCACATTTATCATGGCATAGTGAAAAAATCCCAGTATCAAGTTGTACATAGTGAGGTTCTTCAAACACACAGTTAGTCACAGTTCACTTTATAGTTACAGATTAGTTGTCATTTATTAGACCTTTGTTTGACTACCCTGCAAGCAAATGAGTTCAGGTCTGACATTGTACATAGAGCAATTATTATTTAAAACCTTTCATCAGTTCTCTGTGTTCATGATTTTTCTCAACTTCTCTTGATTTTCAAAAGCTGTTGATGCCTACCAAAGAGGCACAATTTAAACATTCAACTTAAGAATCTAGCAAAACCTTTCTTCACTTTTAGCAGGATGGTCATCCTACAGAAGGGCATATATCTCACAAATAACAGAATTACTCTTCAAACATTTCATTTCTCCCACACTATTATGTGGAATGCTAAGCATATGCAGAATCCTTGCTGAGTGTCTCGGTTCAGTTTTTGGTATTTAAGTGGAGAGCTTCCCTTAATTATTCAAATAAATTAACTCCTTGTTTAATCAATTCTTGGAGATCAAGTCTCCAGATAGAATTCCAAGTGTGGAGTTTTGGTGCTCCAATAGATTATGTCCTTTAGGACTGTGGGGAATTTTGTACCAAAGACAATGAATAAGCCCATTTCAGTGTACATTTTGTGAAATTTAAATTCAAGAATGATACCCCAAGTGCTGTGAGCGTTTGTCCTACAAATCAAACTAAACTGCTGACTGCAATAAAAAGTGACTGCAGCCTTTGAGAAAATGGGAAAAATCATATGGGACTGAATAGCCTAGCACCAAGGGACATAAAAGAGATGGAAATATTTGCTACAAAAAGCCTCACACTTTGTAGAAGGATAAATGTTTACATGGGTGCTGGGTGCTTGCTTAAATCGCTGCTAGAATTCTTTTCCCACAGCATCTAGAATCAACAACCTGAGTTAAGAGAAAAATTCAAAAGGGGCGTTTGGTTTCAGAAGATATGTCTGGGAAAATTTACCATGTCTACAAATGCATTTAAAGGAAAATGGTAATAAGCATAAGAATAATTCTGTTCTAGTGGATGACGTCTTCATTTTTAACCCTGCATGTACTCCTAGATTTAGGTGCAGTCTACTTCCTTACAGCTATAGATGCCAGAAGTTCATAGGTACTTAGAAGCAGATTAGTTAAATGATATTTATGGTTTTTCTAACATGAAACAATTTCCTATCATAATGAGGTCGAGGGTCTTTGGAGTGGAAGAACTCACCCTTTTTTATCTGACTGAGGAGCTAAGAACATAACTATGACTTTAATAGAATATAAATCTTCAAGAAGGGAATGTTTTTAATATAACCATCACATGCCTTCTGATTTATTCCAGTCTGTCTTGTACAGTTTCATTGAAATGAGTTAGTTCCAACTTCCTGTAGTTTTCCTCAGGTATTTTACAGCAATGGGGTTATTCCTTGCAATGAGACTATTTCTTGCTCATTAGCATGCAATTGCTATGTTATGAATGATGATAAAAGTACTAAAATAATTATTCCATTTTACAAGCTTGGGTTCATGTTAATGAATATTTTAAAATAGTCAGAGAATGAGATAACATTTGGTTACCATCCAGACACTCTCTTGCCCTTCAGAATATGGCCACATGTATACTGATCATGAGTCAGAACTAAAGGTATTTTTATAGCTAATGTGAAAGGCCATGATCTTTACACAGTATTTCTCTTTTTAAGGCAATCTTTATATGTTATTTGGTTTGATTGTAAAGGTAAACATGTATGTCTGAGTAATAATTGTAAAAAAACCTACAGACACTCCCTTTCTTCTTTGTAAGTGGAAGGTGGGTGAGGGTTTAACCTCAGAAGAGCTGACCTAGGAAATGGTGATTTACTGGGATGTGCAATCATGCTTATGGAAAAGTTCCAAGTTTGGGGAAATCTGGCAGTAGGAGGCAGACAGAGTTTATGCAGATGATCAAACATGGCAAAGGTTCTGGTGCTTGTAAATTCCAGTCACATTATCTCTTCCTGAAAAATGATGACTTGTTTTGACAGTGTGTTGCTAAATACATGCCTCCTAAATTAGGAGCCTGGGCTCTGGAGGTATGAATACAGGATGAGGGTTTGAGAAATGGTAAAATCTAAACTCTACTCCACTACTGACCTGTTCTGTGCCCAGAGGCAAGGTCATCAACTCGCAGTCTCAGTTTCCCCTTTGCGAATGTTCTCTACTCATCTAAACTAAACATTTATTGCGGATAATTAAAATTGTCTCATTGTAGGGCATTGTAAGAATTGTTTCAATGTTCTTTTTCTATTCAAAAAGTAACATTTATTATCAAATATTAATTTATTTCTGGCTTCCTTGAGTTCAATGAGTCTCAAATTCTGTTTATTTATGTATTTTCTTTCTTTTTTTTTTTTTT
>VXAX01003848.1:905631-938685 GCA_013399835.1 Leptocoma aspasia
TTTTTTTTTTTTTTTTTTTTTTTTTTGTATTTGCTTTCCAAATCTTTAACTGCAGGTAAATAGTTAAAGAGCCTGTAGAATGTATAAAGTGCCTAACTATGATTTGTGATATACTAATCATTCTTCTTGTATGAAATTCTAGCTGCTTCTGTATTTTTCAAAGGTTTTAGGAGATTACTGGGTCAGATCCTCAGCCATAGCTCCAACGAAGTCAGTGACAGCGTCTTTTAAATCAGACCTGCAGGACCCAAGCATGACGGCGGCCAACTGCATCAAACTGCCTTATTTCACATCATTCTGTATCAAAGCTAAATGGAAATACTGCATTGCACATGATACATGGCTCAGGGGTCAGTCAAATCCAGCCAATTTACATCAGCAGATTAGCTTGTTCAATTCATATAACCAAACATCCAGCACTCACAAAAACCTCCAAGAAATTAAAAAAAAAAGTGTGGGGGACAGTGAAACCACAGAACAGAGGCACAGGCTGGCCCTATGTGTGGCTGCAGTGGGGAGACAGGGATGCCTGGGGTTTAGCTCTGTTGCTGTCACTGATTTATTGAGTGACCTTGGAAATGTCTTTGTGCCTTAGTGACCATCTGTAGCACCACTTAAATACCTTGCCAGCTTAATTGCTGCTTCTAGAGCATTGTAAGAACCTTTGGTAAAAGACATCATGTCTGTTTAATGTCACCCTGTTTTATTTGAAACCCAGAAATGTTCAGAATATGCAATACTGAATGTAAGGCTGTTCAAAACCATATGTCTTATTTCAATAATTCACTGTAAGTACCTAGGGAAAATGCTATGCAATAAAATCCCATATTACCCTTCCTCTGATACAATAATTGTAAGTTATCTCAGACGTCTGTAGATTTCAATCCGAGGGCTTGTCTCAAATTCCAGCTGCTTTAGTAATTTATAAATTACAGATCTCATCCAGCTCCCACTGAAATCAAAGGAAGGACTTCCACTGATTTTGCAGGATGCTGGAACTGGCCTAAAAAGAATATTTGAGAACCACAGCCATTAAGAGAAATTCATGCAGCACCATCATGTTTCACAAAAGAGCAGAGATGGCGATGCTCAGTTTTTAATGGCAATTAAAAGGTTTTTGTGTAGGTGGGCTAAAGGTAGAGTGAAATAAAATTACCTACACTATGTTATGTGAGGTGGACTGTTAATTTTGATATGGAATGATGTATATGATAGTATAATTCAGCTGGTTATGATAGGAAACCTTCAGATCTCAGTGACTAACTTGTTACAGCAAGTCCGCATTAGTGTGGATCCAATTTTTAAGTACAAAGAAACCTAGTAAGTCTCTCACAAAGTCCCCCTGTCAAATCTCAGAGAGAAATTCTGCTTTTTACAGTGTGTTTTATTTGTACTTGGGGGCATGTTCCTAATTACAGTTGTGGGAGTAATTTGTAGAGGGTATGCAATTTGAAAAATAGAGCTTTTCTTTCTGTTGACAGAAATATTTGCAAGTGGATGATGATGTCCTCCAATGTCTACTCTGAGGTTCACTTGGTGAATCTCTCTTCACAGAAAGCACTTCACAGAAAGCAATTTTAAATGCCAGAATAAAAGGCATCTTTGCCTCATGACCCCCCATTAGGGTCTTGTTGCACACGGAAAGGATGAGAGGAAAAGTTTGGCTATGGCACACACCAAGGTGAAATTTTTGCAAGATGGTATAATTGGAAGACTTTTAAATTTATAGCACTTGTCCCTTTGTATCCCTTCATTTTGTCTACTTTCATTCTTCTGGAAAAATAATATGTTCTGCTTCTCCTTGCTATGGCTGAGCTGCTGCTACGAGTTCTGTCACATTTGCCTAAACAATCGCAATAAACACCATTATTAATCACTACATTATAAATCATTTCTAAAGCATGAAAAAGAGTCTATAAAAGTATACTTTGTTTTGTTTGCAATATATTGTCCTTCCTCAGTGCCTAAAGTTCTTTGCTGTACAGGAATTGTACCTACCAGACTCCAGAAAACACAGTGACCCAGTGCTCTTCTGTTCAGGTCACATCCAAAGGACCTCAGCATAGACTGACAAAGGACAGATAATCTGTCATAATAGTGCTTCTCTTTGCCATCCTTAAGGTATAAAAGGGCTCTAAAGAAGGCAAAAGTGGTCTCCAGAGGATACTTTATGAGAGCTTGGACACTGTCTTACAGCCTGGCTGAACACTAGTGCACATTTTAGGGTTTTTTGGGAACATTCTGAACACTGAATAATGCAACTCTTCTGTGCCCTTTGGGCACCAAGGAAAGCAAATCTGTCTTGTGCTAAGAGCTGGGAGGATTCTTGTATAGCCCCTACATTTGGGTAATGAGAATAAAGCTTCAGTCTGTTCCTGTGCTCTCCCCTTGCCAAAAATTGCACAGATTAATAACAAGAAATATTCAACCAGATTCTTAGACAAAGGAACCTCATGTACCCATTGGCAGCACTGGATTGAGCCAGGTATTGGACAGTCTGGTCCAAAGTACAGTGTCCTAATGTCCTAATTTTGCTGTTGATTATTCTTGTTGCTGATTTATTAAATCAGAGGTTATTTTAGGCAAATCCATCTTGTAATCCAAGGTCTTTCAGAAGGCTCCTGTCTGGAAGAAGCAGAGGCTAGAAGTAAGTGCTACTTAAGACTACATGTAGGAGTAATTTCCCTTTTAATATCATATTATAAATCAGGTGCCTGCTATGCGTCAGCAATATAAAAGCTGGAGTAATCAAATTTAAAATAGGAAGAAAGCAAAGCATGTTACTTAGCTCTGTCACATGCTGTTTCTATACTGTGTACAATGGAAGCAGGCACTGAAAGCAGAAGTACATGACATTAAATTTTATTTAGCATTTGCCTGCAGTGGATTTTCATTTAGTGTTGTAGAGAGAGACTCCTACCCATTCATGCATACAGCTCTTATTTACAGTGCTGTGAATGACACAAGTCCCTGTGTAAGAGAACATATTTTTTCCAAACAGTGGAAAACACATACAAGTGATGCTTTTGGTTGCTTAGAGATAACAGCAGTAACAGATAGTCCCAAACTTTGCCTGCTGGCTTTCTCCAGCTTGTCTGTGATTTCATTTATTTATTTAAACAATTGTTTATTTATATTGGAGGGGTTTTTTGCATAAACCAGCACAGCACAGCAGCAGGGACTTGAGCTCCTGGGCAGCTGGTTAGTGGGTGCCGGGCTGGCTGCAGGAGCATTCCACTAGGTGACAGTGTGGTCCTCGGAATCCACGCCGTGATGGGAGGTATTGAACCTTGTTAGGACTGTAATCATCGTTTGAACAAAAATGTCCCCCAGAATAATCACTAGAAAAACTGCATACAAATTGCATTGTCTTTTCAGGAAATAAAAAAAAAATCCCCCACGAGTTTAAATTGTGTTAAAAAATGGAACTCAAATGCATACAAGTAACATGATGATTATTATGTCTCACCGCAAGAGAACCAGCATTTAACTGAAGTTACAAACTGAATTAATATAAAAGAATATTAAAGACCACCCCCTAGCTCATCCTTAGTATTTCCTTTTTTTTTNNNNTTTTTTTTTTTTTTTTTTTTTTTTTTTTTTTTAGGTTAATGGGGAAGGGTGGCAAGGAAAATGGGGAAAATCCTTCCATCTGTCCTGGTGGAAGACGCAGACAATCAAACAAAGTATATATTTGCCTTTGGTGGGGGGGGGAATATCAGGGAATATCAGAAGATGGCTACAGGAGAGATGCACCTGAATGCTGTCCTGCAAAATGGGTCAGCCAGACTGGAATGCGAGAAGGGTTACGGGGGAAATGCAGGTTCTTGGAGATTTCCCTTCCATCCAGAGAAATGAGATGTGAAATTAGCCTGTCATTCAGCAGAGTTCTCTGGCCTTCTTCTGCAAATCAGAAGGAGGCTGAGATTCAAAATGAGCAAGCTGATCATGCAAACCCAGTTAGGAAGAAGCAGTGTGATGTGCTTGAGGATCAAGGTACAGGAAAATAAAACACTATGACTCCAAATCCGGAAGGCATTTTCACACTGAGGAGCTGGTGGAGATGAGTTGTGCTCCTGCTTTCAGCAAGACCACATGGTGTGTTTCCACTACATGCACTGAAATACCTGACTGAATTAGAGTGAGTGACAGAAGTAAGGTAACAGCACTGAGAGGAGTGTGAGATCCTGCAACCTCCTGAAACTCGTGGATCCTCTGGAAACTGTTCATCACCTGAATGAAACACTTTGTCTCATAAAACAGCCTTTCTTTACATTAGTCTGCAGGGTGATTTCCTCTAAGGTGACTTAATAACATTACTAACATTTCAAGTCATCCTGTGGCTTCACCAACATCAGCATTTTCTCATCAGTAAATTTAGTCACAGCTCTTTATGCTGTTGTTTTCTTTTTTTCTCCTCCCCTTTTTTTGGCTGCTGCTATGAGCATTCTGGGTATGGATGTGATATTCGGGAAGTTGTGTGTGTGCAGTGTGATTGCTGATATCAAACGTGCTTCCCAAAAGCACCAGATGCGGTTCTAAATCAAGCTGAGCCTCCAGGCTTTGGGAAGTGGTTGATATCACAGAGCCTCAGGAAGACTGTAAAGAAGGATGTTGCCAAATGGCACACATCCAATTAGCTTCCTCTGTGGCATATATAGGAGAATTAGGGGAGACTTGTGGATATGGAAGACTTGTGGATGTGGATTCTTCAGATTTTTTTTTTTCACCCAAGAAAGTGTACAACAAGCTGTATGTTCTAGTTAAGTTGTATGTTCTGATAGCCATTGTGCCTCAAATGTCCTACTGTTGACTCTAGGTAATAATGGTGTTACATTCTTAAGAATCAAAGTCACAATATAATTAGGAGAGGTATTATTTTGTGTTTAGCAGAGCACTAAATTAATGATATATGGGCATGATTCCGCTGGTGCACATCCCTGTTACCATGGCAACAATATTATGTCATGTGAGTCTGTCCTTGGTGTTACTTAGAGCAGCAAGGTTTCAGCAAGCTCCTCATTTATTTCAGAGACCTAAATAGCCACTTTCTCTGTGTGTGGAATGAAATCAGTTTTATTAAAGCTACAAATGTTATATATTCCATTAATTGCTTCTTTTATGTTATCGTGTTAATTTACTTTACTTACATGGAGCATTAGCATTAACATAAAACAGATAATTAGTGAACTGCAAATGACTAATGCACCCATATTGTGCAAATTCCTCTTTTCATATTCAAAGCACTACCATGTGCTTCAACTTCTTCAACCCCGACCATTAACCTCAATCGTTTGCAGACCAAAAAAGGAGATGGAGTCAGTCCAAGAGGAAACATTCCCAGCTCCAGAAGCACTATCTGCTGATTCACAAAGAAAGAATTTCAGAAATGCAGCCTCTCTCCTTCCCCCATCACTTCTCCTCTCAGCTTCTAAATAAAATAAAAGAAACAGTTTTTAGAAGGTTTCTGCTCGAGGCACATGGTGTCAGGTTCGGTTCTCTGTTTTTCTGACTGGAAAACAAAGTTCCTTGATCGGGATCACTCTAATTACTGTCAGTTTGACAGGGAATTGCAATTTCAATAGGGGTGTATCCTAAAGACTGTTACCAGATTAGATTCTGATAATTTTGATTTATTGTTCTGTTTTTCCAAATGTACTTTGATTTGCAGTAGTAATCTCTGAAATGTCTGGATCGATGTCAGCGCACAGCCCCCTCTCCCAGGCTGAGGAATTGCCGGCAGATGGCAGCTGCCTGCTGCTGCTCCTCATCATGCATTTTTCATAAAATATGCGAAAGTAAACCAAAGGTACATCTACTGTGTGTGTGCTGGGGGGAGGAGGAGAGGAAATGTTTTGCAAGTCAGAATATACAATTAAAGGAAAATGCCTTTCTTTTTTTTTTCTTCATAACCTAGATGTGTTAATCAGATTTGTTTTCTTAGTCCTGTTTGTATGAAGAAATGCTGAATCCTGGTTAAAACAAAATTAATCCCTTCCCCCACTTCAAGCTTTGGATACTTTGGAGAAATACTACATCTCCAAACTACCAGCTGGTCAATCAATTTATCTTGTCATTTACAGCTGGGAAGTTCATCTGTTAATAGGAGAGGTATCATGTACCAAAAGACGATTAATGATAACCATGGATCAATGTAGATACTGTACATAAAAGCATCCTCCTCCTTCTCCTAAGAAAATACAATAGAGTTATAACACAAGAACTATAATGCAAATCATCCAAATTTTTGAATCATCCACTGCTTGTTAATTCCTAGAAATACAGGGCAAGTTCCTCAGCCTGTGTAAATCAGTGTATCTCTAATGAAGACAGCTGGAATGACAGTGGTTTAGATCAACAGAAAATGTGACTCACAGGCTTATCTGCAGCTTTTCTTACTGTTACATCTCTCTCTCCCTGGAGTCCTTTGCTTTCCAAAAAATTCAGTATCACCCACTGCTAAAACGGATCATGAAAAGCAAAATAAGGTAAAGAAAGAGATTCTTCATGCGCAATAAAGAGTGACGTTTATAATTTCTGAGAAGATCTGTTGCCTTTCTTAGTAATTTCTCCATTTTGGGTCACTGCAAAAGGTTAGCACCTTCTGTGCAGAGAGATTTCTGCATGCCACAGAGCTGTCCTTTGTCACAGGAAAAGGAAGATAGAGTATCATGGTGAATAAATTCTTGTTTTACCCATGTCCTTTCACTTTGCTCCAGTCGGGTAAAATAATGATGGTCAAAAACCCCATGTGCAGAAATCAACATTATTCTGAGAAAGAGGCCCACTTACCCCTCCCCAATCCCTCCTCATCCCTCAGTCATCCTTCAACCTGATTTGATGCTAAGATCAATGGGAAAAGACTGTTGTCTTGTGACTGAAAATTGGGATCTAAAAGAATGTTTTTTCCCAGTTCCTTTTCCTTCTTCTTTCTTTCCTACTACCCCATCCTCTGTTTTCCATGGTAATAGCCACTGAGACCATCTCTATTTTGCTGAGTATCCCTTATTCCTCAGACATTAATTTAAACCAAGGAAGAAGATTGTTTACATGAAGAATGTACAGCTGTGTACAATAGCTGTGCCACATAATGTAAGTTTAATTTATACAAATGGTCCTATTGATTTTATTTTGGTTGCTCAAGCTTTTGTAGTCCAGGCTTTCCAGTGCTAATGTAATAAGGGCTGTATGGCAAATAAACCTTTCTGCTTCCTCCTCTCTAGTTCAGCCTCCTTTCTTCTTAGTAATCTCTCCTTAAATGTTTTCTTAGCCTGATGTCCATTAAATGACCCTGACAGAAACTAATGTCACAAAGGTTCCATCTTTCCATTCCCATTTGCCTGACAGAAAGTGAAATATCTGTTCTGGCTGCATACACAGCATGAGAGGACCATGCTGTTACTAAACAAATAGAAAAATAAGGAGGTCCATATTCCTATCCCACATTTATTTCTTTCCCCCTCCAATAAAATAGCTTGATGTGTGAAATGGTAAAAGTGTTAAAGGGCAAATTACCAATCCCATAGGTATTTCTAAGAATAAAAAATAAATACCAATAACATTCATGTTCCCTTGAGCAAGCTTCCTAAAATTAAATTCCTTAGTATGTCTGCCTTTCTTCTTTCCTCTTCTCACTGAAGAAAGTTAAACATTGTATTATTTAGTTAAATCATTTTAGTTAGGTCATTACTGCAGGCTACATAGGTTAGATGGTTATGAGTTTCCTTTTGTAGATTTGCTGTTCCTTTTTAGTTACTACTGACAGTTTCCCCATTACCACAGGGCACATTCTCATTGGAAGGTTGGTTGTGCAGTGGATTTTATTAATGGTCTTAATCTGCTGTCGTGTCAGTCAGTGCGTTTGCCAAGTGGTGTTACAAGGGTTGACTGAATCTTGCAGGGGATATGAGAGTGAGAAATGTGTGTGAGGGAACCACTTCCTGTAAAGACTGGGGGTTTTGACAGAAATATTAGGAAGACCACACAAAAAAATAGAGAGCAGTGGGATCCTGTGTAAATTCCCCTTAACTTTTTGAATCTGTGAACTTTGGGAGACTCTTTCAGTTTTTGTTAGTAAGCCATTTCCCTTTTTATTTTCCTTATTTTAAATATAACCTAACAACCTAAATATAACCTAGACAAAGCCTAATATGGTAGAGCAGGTACTTTGATAAAAGGTTAACAGGGGAGGTACTTTAAAAATTAATGAGATACCTAACTTGCCACCAGTTGACTAATATCTCTTAAAATACTCACCCTTTATACAACTTACCAGTGAGTTCATGTGAAATAAAAATATCTGGACTTTGAATTCTCAAGGGCCAAGGCAGTTCTTTATTTTGGAGATCTTCCTGTGCTGATTTTTCTATTTAAATAAAACATAAATCCTGACTGTTAAGAGGTAAAGTGCTAGTCAGATTATATTACTGTGCCTCAGAAACACTGTATGCAGCCTGTTCTCATGTATAATTCTATTGTATATAGTGTATAGTATATAATTCTATTGACTTCAAAGTTTCAAAGGCCAAAAAGAACTTCCTGTTTTAAAGGGTAGGAAGCCAACATGAAGAATATTTGAGGCTATAAAGCAAATTCTGAACTGGAAGTCATCTACCTCTGCAGAACTATGCTTGAGAAGAAAGTTCCTAACATGCATTCTCATGAAGTTTTGATACAAAAGATTGATTGCCTTAGTTTCCTCAAAGGAATCATATTTTATCAAAATATCGTCAACATTTTTTGGTAAAAAAAAAAAAAAAGGGTTATTCCTTATGTAACTTCAAACAAAGCAGCGGATCACAAATGAATCAGAGCATTTTAGACTGAAGCTGTGAGCTATTTATGTGTCTTTAGGTGAGGACATTTACTGTAGAAGGGGCTAGACATAAATAAAAAAGGAAAAGAAATTGGAATTGGAGTAGGGAATAATACCAACCCTCCTGTTGTGAAAACAGAGCACAAGCATTTGAAAGCAAGATCATGATTTCTTGAAGCCCAGAAAATTCCTGATTTGGAGGACTGGGACCTTTCTCATCTAAATGAAAGCACATTTATTTTATGTTCAGTCAGTTGTTGACATCTACTGAAACATCAAAAAAGAGGATGTAATATAACTGTGAACACAGTTATTTCAGTAGACATACCTGGTTTTGTATGACTTGATCACCAAATTCACCTCATGGTGGCCACCCTGACAATAATAAAAATAATTTATTAGCGAGCACTAGCTCCCACTGCTGGATGCAGCAGGGTCCTTGAGATATTTTTAAGCAATCTAGTCACTTAGTTTTTTATTGTTCTTCATAATAATTTAAATTCCATTGGTTTTGAGTCCTTCTTATTCCTTTGCCAGAGAGTCTCCCTTGCTGCTCTGCCAAAGACTCGAGAGGTTTCTGGACTGTTGTACAGCAGGCATGACAGAAGGTTAATAATAAAAATAACCCACCTTGGCAAAGCATCAAATTAGATTAAAGGAACCGCCTAATTCTATGCATTCGCCAAGTAACCTGGCGCAAAACCAGGATGAATGGTTACAACTTGTATCAGTGTTTCTTGAAAAAAAAATCTCAGCTGAAAATTCATAGCTGCTTTGAGCCTCTACAATACTGTCTAGGATTTACAATCCATTTCAAAAGGGAAATGAAGGAGACTTCACTGGTAATGAGCGAACAGAATTAAAACACCAAATCTGGGACATTGTTGAGTTTATCAAGTCCTTCCTTGCATCAAATACACCACAAGTTGTTGTGACTGCTCAAGCAGATGCTCCTCCACCATCCCTTTCAAAGCCTGACAAAGGAAAAGGTTTTTTTGCCTCCTGTTGGCATTGGTGTTAGCAGCCACAGGGCAATGTTAGCATTAGAGAAATCTGAACCAGAGTCTGAGTCTCCAATACCTCTCACACCTGACAGCATTCACATTTGGACTTGATCATCCTTGTGGTTCCCTTCCAACTCTGAACATTCTGTGGTTCTGATTATTTATTTATTTATTTATGTATTTATGTATTTATTTATTTATTTCACCCAGAGGGTGGTTGGGCACTGGAACAGGCTCCCCTGGGAAGTGGTCCCAGCACCAAGCCTGGCAGAGCTCAAGAAGCATTTGGACAATGCTCTCAGGCACTTGGTGGTTCCTGGGGTTGTCCCACGCAGGGACAGGGGCAGATTGTGCTGTGATGATCCTTGTGGATCTCTTTCAGCTCAGGATATTCTATGATTTTCCGCTGACCTTGCTTTTCCTTAAAAAATAGAGAATGATCACTCACAATCTGCAAGGTTTCCAGGCTCAAGCTACCCAACACTTCTTACAGAAATCCTGAGTAGAAATAGTGAGAGGCCACATCTTAGACAACCTCAGTATTTGTGTAAATTACTGTAGCCTCCGAAAGATATCAGGATTATTATGCTGCCCATCACCTAAATAATCTTTCCTATTTTACCCTACACAAGGTTTTGTAAAGACAGCATTTTCTGGAATTCATAGGGTTTTCACTTAACACTCTCTTGGAGAAGGAAGAGAGAGGTTTAGATATTGTGAGAGGGGTTTAGATATTGTGAGTTTGGCATTGCTCTGTGGCCAACAGGTTGAGGAAGGCACTTCTTCTCCTCTGTCCTACTGTGGTGGGCTCCCATCTGCTCCCATCTGTGCTGTCAAAAATTCTGGTGCTCCCAACATAAGAAAGTCATGGACATATTAGGGCAAGTCCAGAGGAGGCCACAAAAATGATCAGAGGATTGGAGCACCTCTCCTGTGAAGACAGGCTGAGACAGCTGGGGTTGTCCAGCCTGGAGAAGGCTCCAGGAAGACCTTATAACATCTTCCAGTACCTAAAGGTACTACAAGGGCATTTAGTGATTGGACAAGGGGAGAATCTCTTCAAAATTAAGAGTAGGGTTAGGTTAGATATATGGAAGAAATCCTTTGCTGTGGGGGTGGTAGGCACAAGTTGCCCAGAGATAGTGTGGATGCCCCATTCCTGGAAGTGTTCAGAGTCAGGTTGGATAGGGATCTGAGTAACCTGGTATAGTGGAAGGTGTTCCTGCTCGTGGAAGGGAGTTTGGAACTAAAGGATCTTTAAGGTCCCTTCCAATCCAGACTGTTCTATGATTCTGTGTTCTTTCTAGGAAAGTGCCACTTTCCTTTGTGCCACATAGAACATACCACATGGTTTGAGAGAAGATCAAATGGACTGAGTTCATCACCATCCTGATATTAAAAACTCATTTATTGCACTTTGCACTTTTCAGTTTTTCTCCAAAAGCTGCCTGGTTTTGCTGATTGTTTATCAACATGGGGCAGTGTGAATGTTCTGTGTCACGTGGCTATTTTGAACTAACAAAAATATCTAAAACCTTTTTTCTGAATCTGATATGGTCCATTAAGCATGAGGCAACATGCTCTATTTTTATATCAGTGACACTGTTCAGTAAGTATTAAATTTGTTTTACCGCTTAACACATGGTCTGTATTTATGAATTTAACCTCCTTTTAAGGACAACTTGCTTTTTTGGCTGAGCTCCTTTCCTTCTATTATTATTACTGGCTTTACAGTTTCACCTACATCTTTTGCTGTTAGGAACACTGTACAAAAACACAGTAAGAAATTAAAACTCAAGTTGTGAAAAGCTGTATTCCCACCTATTTAATGTTGACTTTGGGTTATCCTTGTTTGGCTGAGCTATCTTACTTATATATGTTGTTTTCATAGCATAGTTCATGTGGTGCTGCTCACATGTGAAATGGGGAGATTTTGTTGTTTCTACTGCCATTTTTTTTTCTTTTTTCCTCTGTGACAGATTGTGTGAGGGCAGTTAGGAGTGGAGGTGAGGAGGTGAGAGTCTGGACAAGAAAATTGTGGTATATTCCCTGTAGCACATAATACTGCTTAACATTTTTACCAATGACCTGGACAATGGGACAAAGCATAACCCCAACAAAGTTTTCAATTGGCATCAAAACAGGGAGATGAGTTGATAGTACAGAAAAGGGATATCGACCAGCAGGAGAATTAGAAAATTCATTAAGTCCAACAAAAAAAAGTGCAAAGCCCTGAACCTGGAATAGAACAACTCCATGCAGCAATCCAGGCTGGGAAATGACTGTCCAGCTGGCAGCTCTGCCAAAAGGGCCTGGAAGCCCACATAAATAAACAGCTGGACATGAATTAGTAGTGGGTCCTTGCAGCCATGAAGGCTAAGAATATGAGGGCTGTATTGCCAAAAGAACAACCAGCAGGTTTAAGGAAAATGTTATATTTCCTCTACACAGCTCTTGGAAGGGCACTTTGGGAGCAGAGTGTTTCTGTAGGAGTGAGTTCAGCAGAGAGTCCCCACAATGGACCTGGGCTGGAGCATTTGCTGTGTGCCTAACTGGACATGGCCTTGAGAAGTCCAAGCTAATTTTTAAGTTACCTCTGCTTCGAGTCCAAGTCTGGTTGAGGTGACCTTCAGAGGTCTTTGCCAGTGTAAATGATCCTATTCTTTATTACTTTAAGTTATTACATGAAATTAAGGACAAGTCTCATTCAGTCTGGTACATTAGTGTCAAAAAGACCAATCCTCTTCTGAAAAGATTATATTAATCTATTATTAACAGACACTGCTATTTCAGTATTAATGACTCATAGAACAGGTGTTTCCTGGTATTTGATGACCTGTTTAGTGCCTGAGAAGTACCTGAGAGCCCTTTGCTTGGCTTGTCACTTGTTGACATAAAGTGACCAACTTGAAGAGCACAGGTGCTATTGGAAACATAAAGAACGCTAAAGGAAAAAAAATGCATTAATTGGACTAAATTCTGTTATGAGTACAATAATGTCAAGAGAGTGGAATGTGTGCTACCAACAGCAGACTTGGGGCCACAATCTTTTTTCAAATATGTTTTATTTGTTGAATAGCTGAAAGTAGATCCTCACATTGCTAAGGCTATTGTGTTTATAATAGACAGTCACATACCTTCATGATAATTGAAAATCTTTTGAAAATCTATTGAATTTGTCCTATAACTGCTAAGGACTGATGCTTTAAAGGGCAGGATGGTAGGATTATATTCACATTATCACACCTCTTGTACATCTTACTTTCCCTTCAGCCACCCATTGCCTTTTTCCATTCTAGATATGAAAGATGTCTGCTCCATATGTACCAGGTAGGTAAAAAGCTGACTGAGTGAGCTATACTATGGGTGTTGGTCCATAACAGGTTGGGTATTGAAGGGGTTTATCCTGAGATTTGTCATGTTTCACAGCTCTGTCTGTGACTTGAAGGTGGCAACCCTAAGTGTGTTGGCAGATGACACCAAATGGAGTCAGCATGCCTGAGAAGAGAGCAGCCATCCAGAGGGACTTGCACAGGCTGGAGGACTGGGCTGACAGGAGCTGTGTAAAATCCAGACAGAGAAGAAGCATTATCAAAATGCCATTGCTTCTGTCTATATTTGTGTGTTTGGATAACTGTGCAGGTGTATTGGGCTGGGTCAGAATTCCTGTGACATGAAGCACATGACTTGAGCTAAGCCACATGCCAGGGCAGATTTTATCCACAAGGATATTATATTCAGCTGTGAGGTGCACATTCTGATTGTCAGCTCAGAGCCATCCCAGCAATGCAATGAACCAGCACTTAGTCTAACCACAGGTACTTCAGCATGCTGGCAAAACCTGCCACGGTGGGAATCCAGCTGTGTCTGGAACAAAACATGCAGGATATCAAAAAGTCTGTGGGAGGACTTCAGAAAGGACTATACAGACCATGGAAGGTGTGAAGTGGCTTCCCAGTGAGGTCTGGCTCTGTAGGCTATGATCCTTCAGTCTGCAAAGGAGGCAGCTAAGGCAGCTGTGATAAAGGACTGTGCTACAGCATGGACAGGACAGAGACCAGTTGTTTACTCTCTCTTTAAAGACCTGGGTGGCCTGTAGTGAAACCAGCATGCATGAGGTTCAAAACAAGGAAGATTGTTCTTCCTGCAGATGTAATTAAGCTGTGAAATTCCTGATAACAGAATGATGTGAATGTTTAAAGTTTCCATAGGCTAAAAGGGTAAATTAATCCAGGACTACTGGACACAAAACTGAAGAGTTCCATGATCTGTGCTCTGCTGGTGGCCAGGAAGTGAATAGTCTGCACTTCCTCTAGGACTGCAGGATTGCGTGGATATCTGCTGACCACCAACAGAGAAAACTGGAATCAGTGTACCTTTTGTGTGCCCACTCATGTCTAGCTGTGTGCTGGAATCAGAATCTTGTCTTTAAAAGGGAAGACTGTTTACTTAGAAGGTTTATCTGAGTCATGTCAGATTAATAGCATGTGTTTGGAAACAATTCAAAAGACAGAAATCTCAGTCAGAACTGTGAAGGAGCAGATCTCATTCTGGAGAAATAGTACGGCCTGTGGTAAAAGTAAACAAAAGGCTGTATTCAGCTGTGACACTCATGCAGCATTCTCTCTGAAGTCCCAGGATCCAGGCATGCATCAAATCCTAGGCAAAAATAGATAAGCAGCAAAAATAGATCCAAAGGTACCTTTGTGAGGGAAATATTCACAGGAAAAGCTGCAGTGTTTGTTGCCTGTATAATCCTTTTTAACAGAATCCTGAAAGGTAGATTATACAACCCATATTGAGTTAGTAATGAAGTAATGAACGTGATTTTTTCAAATAATTTGCATTCAGAATGATTAAAAAAATTACTTCTCTGAAGATAACCTGTTGAAAATGGTCACAACCAGGGGTGAAGAGCCGGATTGATAACTTCTATTTCAATTCCAGGGACTGCCTTGGTTTCCATGCCAGCTTGCTGAACAAGAAGCTCAATAGAAGCTCAAATACTTAATGGCATTTTAGGCTTTTTAGGGTAATTTGAGAAAAAGTTTGATTACGTATTCATTTGGTAGGATTATATTTATATTTAACTAGATCTGAGAATGGAAAAATATTTAATTCGGATGTAACGATAAATTGAAGCTCTAAATAGCAAATGCTGCAAACACAAATCAGACTGAGTGTTCTGACTTCCAGAGAAGTATTAAACCAGTGCGTAGATGCAAAAGCAGTTCCTTACTTCTCATCTGCCAATTACACACAGAATTCTTCTGCCACTGATGTTGAAAATGTGTGATATATAGCATAAATTATTGCAATAGTCAGAATTTTCTGAAGTGAACTTTATAGGTAAAAGTGTATGGTGGAAAGAGTGCAGCTGTGGTAATTTTTACTTGCTTGAGATATTTCTTTCCAAAGTACAGGTAGTTCTGTGTTAAAGTTTCAAAGCATGTTTCCAGTCATGGTACAGCATTCTTTATAAGAGTTTTTGCAGATGAATTCCTTGTCCTTGTGGCAGTCCACTGTATAATCCCTGTGCTCCCTTTCCTGCCCTAATGTGCAATTTTTTCTGACTTCCATTACCAGGAAGGAATTGTGATATAAAAATTAATTCCTAGGCCCCTGACAGGGAAAGGCCCAGAGGCATTACCCTCCAAAACAACTCATCAAGGTAATTTATTTCCACATTTTTTTTTTAAAGAGTGAGTGGATACCAGCAGGTAACTTAACTTTTGGTGGAATGTAGGACTTCCATTTTGTAGCTGGTGGTGCTAATGATTTATCTGCTGTGTTTGTGGATGATGTTTTATCAGGCTGAGTTTATATAGGAATTGCATTAGACACTCTGGAAGGTTTAAATTAAGAGGAATGCAAAGAAATACAAAATTCTGGAAGGCCATGGGGAAAAGATACACAGGCAGATTAAACAGAAAATGTCAAATATTTGACTTTTTTTGTTTATTGTATTTGTCTACTACATTGTTAATAACATAAGTAAAAGAATCTATTTAAAGAAAACTTAAAAGTTGCTGTGTACAGGAATTTGAAGATCATTATTTTCAACAGTACATTGTTTCTCAGATGCAGTTTTTGATATTATACACCACTCAAATCCCTAAATGATCATAAACAGTAACTCAATTTCCATTTATACCTAAAAAGCTTCTGACATCTATTTAAACACCAGTATCTTCACAAATACATAGAAATTTTACTCCTGCTGGGTATCAAGTGAAAGAATCTGAAGCTTAAAATGACACTGAGCTTAACAAGCAGCTCCTAGTGATTTAAGAATCATCGAATAGTAGAACCATTCAGGCTGGAAAAGAACTTTAACATCATCAAGTCCAACCATTGACCCAGGACTTCCAAGTCCACCATTAAACCACAGCTCATTAAATGTCTTTTGAGTAACTCCAGGACTGGTGACCTGACAACTCCCCTGTACACCCTGTGCCAATGCTTGACAACCCTCTTGGGAATTTTTTTTTTCCTAATTTCCAATCTAGACCTCTCCTGGCACAACTCGAGGCCATTTCTACTTGTCCTATCACTTTTTACTTGGGAGAAGAGGCTGATCCCCACCTGGAAGAAGGGGCAGGCACTTCAGGAAGAGTACAAAAATGGTGTGGGGTTTTGAAGGTAGAAAATTAGAAGGGTCAAAGTCCAACTAGAGCTTAATCTGTCTACTGCTGTAAAAGACAATAAAAATGTTTCTATAAATACATGGGCAACAAAAGGGGGTCTACGGAGAATCTCCATCATTTACTGGATGTGGGGGGAAAACACAGTGACAATGGATGAGGAAAAGGCTGAGGTATTTATGCCTTGTTTGCCTCAGTCTTAAATAAAGATCAGTTATTTTTGGAGTACCCAGCCCCGGAGCTGGAAGACAGGGATGAGGAGGCAAATAAAGCCCATAATCCAAGGGGAAATTGCTGTGAACTGCTGCTCCACTAAGACACACACAAGTACATGTGCCTGAATGGGGTCCATACTAAAGGTGCTGTGGAAGTGCTCACTGAGCCACATTCCACCATTTACCAGCAGTTCTGGTTAACCAGGGAGGTCCCTGTCGACTGATGTTTGGCAAATGTGATGCCCATCTACAAGAAGGGCTGTAGGGAGGATGAGGGCACCTACAGGCCTGTCAGCCTGACCTTGGTGGCGGGGGAAGGTTGTGGAATCGCGAGTGTCGTCAAGTGACACACACAGGGCAACATGCTGATGTTGGCATTTAAAAGGATTTGTCCTTCAATATTTCTTCTCTTTTCAGTGGCCTTAGATTTTTACTGAAGTTCTTCAAATTGACATACAATCTTTTGATGAATATTGAGATAATTTGATTGAACTTTTGAGCCTTTTTTCCTTGTAGTTTGTTATGACAGGCAATTAGGCTTCTTTGCAATGACTCATCAGCTCTTGTGAGCAAACAGCATCAGCAAGGCAGAGAACTGAGCTCTTAGAGTAATAAATGAACGGATACAACTAAATTTTACAAATACAACTTCTTCCTTGCTCTTTGATTCTTGTGTCTTATCTTTTATCTGTACAGTTTGTAATTATTTACTTGGCTTAGGGGCAAGGATGCAGTAGAAATATACACACACAGACACATGATAATGTCAAATAATTTACTCAAATAAATCAAACAGAGCTGCAATTCTATGCCCTGACTGTGAATTTCTACCACCTCTCATTGAGCAGTATGTATGGTTTACAGTGGTCATAGTGTCCATTTTACCATGAATCCAGAAATTGTTGATCCTGCCTTGTAAGCCCATAACATTTGATCTTAAAGATCAATCTGTTGGTCTGTAGCAGTATGTCAACTATAAGCCATCTTGCTGATTTATTTTTTCTTTTTTAATTATTTTAGGAGCCCAGAAAGGAGATGTGGAGACATTATATTTGGTCCAGATAGAGAACTAAGTGAAGAAATACTGCTTTCAGACTTTATCCAGTTAATAGTTTTATTTTGCTAACAGCTTTAGTTGTTAGCATATTAATTTATCTCAAAAGGTACTTGTCTTAACATGCTTATACTTACAGGCAAATGTCATACCTGCTTTTCAGTAGAGAGCTGATAACTGGGTGTTCGGTGAAGTTCAAGATTATCCCTGTCATAGTCTGCATATTATTTCATTGTGGTCAAAATCAGAGGTGAGGGATTAGTGGAAGTATGGCATTGTAAAGCTCCCTGACAACTGCTCTCCTGCATGAGATATTATTATCATTGTTTTCCATGACTATTGTTATCATGTCACCATATCATGTTCACTTTGTCCTCTTTCTCACCTTGACATGTGTTAGGCTGTAATTCTGCTTGATCCCAACCTGGCAAGACTGCATTTTTATGTTGTGCCAGAAGTAGGAAAAATATTATGTTTTTTACAGTCACATTTGCAAAGATTTGCTGTTGTGCTGCAGTCAGTTTGACTTTGCTTGGAGAAAGAGTGGATGGCAAGGCTCCTGTGACCTGCTTCCCAGGCTGGCTGGGCTGTACCCAGACAGGCCTGTTGTTCTGCCTCTGAAAGCAGGGGCATCTGTGGTCAGCAAACTTTGCTTTTCTCTGGGTGAGCTTTTTTTCTGGGGTCCCAAACTGGCAATCTCCAAAGACTGCATGGAAACTCCAGGTTTTCAATGAGCCCTCCACCAAGTCTCCTCTCAGCCTCAAGGCTGCAATTGTTCCATCTGCATGTTAGGAAGACAAAGCTCAATTTACCCCACAGTTTGTGTTTTCATGTTTGGGCTCTAAAAACTGAGATGCTGTCCTAAAATCCATGCTGTTACCCTCCTTCGGAGGCAGCTGCATTGAAATGTTCTTCTTGATGCTTTTCAGAGAGTTAAAATGTTCCATGTGAATCCCCATTCTGCTTTTTCTCACATTTTATTTAGATCACATCACAGCAGCTTTTGGCTTGACTGGAAGCTATGAGCTTAAAGTTCTCTGATCCTACAAGTAGCATGCTGAACTGAGCATGTAGAGGAGAAAGTCAGCCTCTGTCTCTGGGCTTTTATTTTGCCCTGCCCATATAAACGTTTCTGTTGGCTTAAAGAGAATACTTGGCACCTGTACTGACTCTCTAGGTCGGTAGAAAAAGATGCTGCCTTCTCAGCTAGCTTGAACTTGTCCTTGTTTGTTTCTTTATATGGAAAATAATTCCCACTGCTGCTAAAAAAAAAGAGTTCAAGCTCCCAGTACCTTTTGCAAATAAAACCATGAATACTATTTTTCTTTTTCTTTTTCTTTTTTCTTTCTTTTTTTACTTTTTAATTTTTTTTAACTGTTGGAAAAATGGAGCAGAGAATGTGGAATGGGATTTACCCAGAGTTACCCAGTAAGTCACGGAAGCAGCTAGGGAAGAATCTGATCCCTTGAGACCCACTGCCACATGGGTTGCAGTATTCACCTAAGTAAGAAGCTGCACAGTGAAGAGACCACAGCAAGAGCTGCCCTTCACAGCCTGTTTCACCAGCTTCACTCCTTTCCATTGTTTTCAATTTTTCCATATCACCCTCCCTTTTGTGTGGTAAGGAATTTGGTGGCTAAGTATTTGAATATGTGGAAGGATCTGTTCCTATTGAGCCAGGAGAAGGTTCCAGATTCAGAAGGAGCTGCAAGATGAGCCATGGCAGAGCAGCTTCTGTTTCTGCTGATCATGCTCCACTTCTCCTGCTTACATAACAAGGCAATTGTTCCAGAGGTATCAGTATCATTGTTTATCACACTCATTTTTCAGGTATGAAGGATAAAACTGGTTTGTCTCCTCAGAATTCATTCATTCCCTCAGAAGTTCAAAGCAGGGTCAACACAAACCAGATCGTAGGCTTGAAAGCATTTAGGCTTCTTTCTTTTTTTAGATTTTTAATATTTATTACTTAATTTATTTTATTTTATTTTCCTTATCGTGCACTAATTCCATATTTAGCTATGCACCCACATAAAATATTTTGCCACAGAAAGTCCTTCATTCAAGTCATTCTCCTTCATATCACCGATTAATTCAAACCATTAACTAAGAAGCAAACTAGCTAATCATTTGTCCATATGTGGCCTGCATATGTAGCAATCTTGCAGCCTTATGAATGCAGTTGGCTAGCAAAGAAACCACTGGCATTTCATTACATTTTTGGGCGTCTCAGCATTTTCTGCCCCTGCCCCAAAGAAATGAAAAGCCAAAGCACAGCCCATCTTTACAGTAACTCCTACCAATGCAATCAGAAACTGAAAAGCTTCTCATCTGACATTTCTAGTACAATTTCCAGGGCTCAGATCTTGTTACTAAATGGGCAGTCACCTGGTCAAAACTTTGGCTCATTTTTTGCAAGCTGCTGTTGGTAAAACTCTGTGATGATTGCTAAGTTTATACTGCGAATAAAATCAAAGGTAATCTGGATACATAGAGAATCAGTGATAACTGAATGTTAGAAATTAATTCTCCTGTTGTAATGTCTATCTGTGACTTTCAGACTTTTATTACAGGCTATGCCTTACTGAAGTCTCTGAGCTCTTCCCCATCAAGTCCCAGTTTAATCAAGACTTTTATTTTGTCTGATTCTCTCTCAGTATTTTCATAGTTCAAGTCTATAATCACTATTCAATAGTTTTAATTATAGCTACTACTCAAGAGACCTGAAACATAGCTTTTCATATCTTTATGAACTATTTCTTGTATGAGGTTTTGAAGATCTCATAATTTAAATGCTATTAGAAAAGTTTTATATGAAGTGGAAGTGAGATCTGGACCATAGTGAATACCCATGAATGGCTTCAAGATTTTATTAATTGCTTTGTGCTTGGATCCTACAGCCATCACAGACTTAACAGGTGCAAGCTGAATGTGCACACTACAGAACTTTGGGGGGGCTTCAGAACACAACTCTTTAGGGTGATGGGAAATGTCCTCAAGGCCTCCTCTGTTGCTTATCTATAAAAAAACAAGTGTCACAGAACTCACTGCCTTCCAAACCCACAAAAATGGCCTTGTGTGTCTGTATACACTGAATGAGTTTTTCCCTGCAAGGATGTCCTCAGTTCAAGGTGGTGAGAAACAGGCAGCACAGGCAAGCATCTGCTTTGCTTTGCCTTTTCTGTCATGGGATTTGGGCAGCCTGTGATCCCATGGGAATACTGCTGTGCTCCCTTATATATCCTCAGTGTTTACCCTGTTCTGATGTTTTTTCTGCTCTGGCAGATTTCACCAGCTCACACAGTGTACACATCACCGTGCCTCAGTTTCCTTCATCCAGATATTTTTCACTGTAGACACAAGCAGTGTTTATAAGGTTTCCCTGGAAGGAACAGGTAACTAATTTATCCTTAGCCTAGCTCTGGACAGTGAAGTCTTCTAAGGTAGACCAGGCAGATTGTTTTCTTAGAAGTGCTTTTCAAAGTCTCTACAATCAGATGTTCAAGCTTGGATTTCTTAAGGGTGTGTAATACCTGGAACTACACACAAGGCAAAACAATTGCTCGTAGACACCTTTAGTGATGATTCTTTTATATTCTCTTGTATTTATAGAGAATGTGATAAATGCTATTACCTGTCTGCCTTGATATGTCCTCCTGAGCTGGCTTCATCACTTTATTTGAAAGTAATACTTTTTGTTTTGTCTTCTCTCTTTTTATCTCTGTTCTATTTTCCTTTCAGTGCTGCTCCAACTCCAGACTAGTGGATGTCAACATCACATCTAATCCTCTGAAACTTAATTCTCAATTTTTATTTTTTTTAAATTATCTTCTTCCAAGGCAAAGTACTGTCTATAATTGCTGCTGGAATGAAAGCACTGGAGAATGAAGACAATATTTGTCTATTAGAGACAACAGAATAACAAACTTCTCTGTAATGCAGTTGGCATGAAGCTTCTGTATTTTCATCTGTGGATAATTGTTTCTGTGATCAACAAGGAAAAGTTGCAAGACTGTTGTAGTCTACCGAGGGAACTAAGAGCTTAACTTTTTCTGTCTGAAAAAGTTAAACTAATTTAAATGAGGCTTTGGGAAAAGTGATCAGAAAAAAAACACACGGTCAATTAATAGAAATTTCTCTAACATATAGAGGAGGGAAAGAGATTCAAGGGAATCTGTAGGAATCCTGCTTATATCTTCAGTGGGTTGTGAGTCTAACTTTTTTCCTTTTGAAATGTAAAGAAGAAAAATAGGCATGAGAGAGAAAAGAGCACAGAAGAGGTAAAAAATATTTATCTGGAGTAAAAATGGGCTATTTGTTGAGATAAGCCCTTTTCTGGTTACTGAAAACAGTTGTCTGATGCAGCATATGACAGGCTGTGCATGACAGAGGAAAGATTACTTCATACTTGCCCTTCTTTTTGGTGCTAATAAAGAAGCTGTTGTACTCCACTTTCAGAGACAGGAAAGCTGACTAGGACTGAACTGGTGTAGCTCTCCTTGAGGATATTATGTCTTTCAGGAGAAAAGGTGGGACTGAAAGCAGTAGAGAGTGGAACTGTGTCAGAATTAGGAAAGGTATGGGATAAAAGATAGTGAATTCTTGGTTGTGTTGCTCTGAAGATATATTTCCTCAGAAACAGTTTTGTCCTTGGTAAATACTGCTATATATAAGGAAGCTTTTGTCAAAGCGGACCAGAACTGATTGGACTAAAGATTTGGACTAAAATCAGATGTTTGCTTTAAATCTTATTTGCTGTGTGTGGGCTGTGTTGGATGTCCAGGATGAGAATGGGAAAATCTCTGACTCTAACCAAAGAGGCAAGTGATGGCTAAAAACCTGCTCAGCAGAGGGAGTGTGGTCAGAGAGATAAGAAAATGTCAGAGGTACAGTTTTCTCAGAGACATCAGTGTAAGAATCAGTGGTAAACATAAGAAGGCACTTCTTATCCTTAAAATAATAATAAAATAAAATAAAATAAAATAAAATAAAATAAAATAAAATATCCTTAAAATACCTTCAGGAGTCTAGGCCTTAGTCCTTGGGATTATCCAGGCTTTTGGTTCTGATAAAATGGTTTATGAAGGTGCCAAAAGGTACTGTTCACAGAGATGCTATTTATTATGTTTGCATCGAAAGGACATGCTAGGGACATGCTAGGGAGATAATTTGCAATTGTGTAATCTATGTGTGAAAACTATGAACATATAAGCTTGATGTGAAATTAGGTCTCTCTTAAGGGAGTCCCTTTGTTATTTCTCTACTATTTATTCCTTTTTTTTTTTTTNATTTGAAAGTAATACTTTTTGTTTTGTCTTCTCTCTTTTTATCTCTGTTCTATTTTCCTTTCAGTGCTGCTCCAACTCCAGACTAGTGGATGTCAACATCACATCTAATCCTCTGAAACTTAATTCTCAATTTTTATTTTTTTTAAATTATCTTCTTCCAAGGCAAAGTACTGTCTATAATTGCTGCTGGAATGAAAGCACTGGAGAATGAAGACAATATTTGTCTATTAGAGACAACAGAATAACAAACTTCTCTGTAATGCAGTTGGCATGAAGCTTCTGTATTTTCATCTGTGGATAATTGTTTCTGTGATCAACAAGGAAAAGTTGCAAGACTGTTGTAGTCTACCGAGGGAACTAAGAGCTTAACTTTTTCTGTCTGAAAAAGTTAAACTAATTTAAATGAGGCTTTGGGAAAAGTGATCAGAAAAAAAACACACGGTCAATTAATAGAAATTTCTCTAACATATAGAGGAGGGAAAGAGATTCAAGGGAATCTGTAGGAATCCTGCTTATATCTTCAGTGGGTTGTGAGTCTAACTTTTTTCCTTTTGAAATGTAAAGAAGAAAAATAGGCATGAGAGAGAAAAGAGCACAGAAGAGGTAAAAAATATTTATCTGGAGTAAAAATGGGCTATTTGTTGAGATAAGCCCTTTTCTGGTTACTGAAAACAGTTGTCTGATGCAGCATATGACAGGCTGTGCATGACAGAGGAAAGATTACTTCATACTTGCCCTTCTTTTTGGTGCTAATAAAGAAGCTGTTGTACTCCACTTTCAGAGACAGGAAAGCTGACTAGGACTGAACTGGTGTAGCTCTCCTTGAGGATATTATGTCTTTCAGGAGAAAAGGTGGGACTGAAAGCAGTAGAGAGTGGAACTGTGTCAGAATTAGGAAAGGTATGGGATAAAAGATAGTGAATTCTTGGTTGTGTTGCTCTGAAGATATATTTCCTCAGAAACAGTTTTGTCCTTGGTAAATACTGCTATATATAAGGAAGCTTTTGTCAAAGCGGACCAGAACTGATTGGACTAAAGATTTGGACTAAAATCAGATGTTTGCTTTAAATCTTATTTGCTGTGTGTGGGCTGTGTTGGATGTCCAGGATGAGAATGGGAAAATCTCTGACTCTAACCAAAGAGGCAAGTGATGGCTAAAAACCTGCTCAGCAGAGGGAGTATGGTCAGAGAGATAAGAAAATGTCAGAGGTACAGTTTTCTCAGAGACATCAGTGTAAGAATCAGTGGTAAACATAAGAAGGCACTTCTTATCCTTAAAATAATAATAAAATAAANGTACAAAATAATACACCTTCAAATATTGTTGGCTTTAGCAATGTCCTATTATAGCTATGCCTCAACTGAGAGGAAGAACAGTCTGGTGTCCAGAAAAGAGATGCTGACACCCATGATGCCTCTTATTGTAGTATATTCTGTGATTCTCTTACTGCACCATTGCCATCATACCATCTCTCATATGAGCATAGAACATGAGAACAAAGATATTTGGATCATATCCACCTCCTCTGTATCTCAGAGTGACAAGTAGGATATGACATGGAATAATGTAGGGCTTTAGAGGGTCCAGCAGAGTGATTCCACCCCTCAGTGTGTCCGTTAGTTTATCTCTAGTCATGCTGCCAGTATTAGGTTTGAGCCCTTTTAATACCCAGTAGAGCCCTTTCCACCTTCACTGTGCTATCTTTTACCTCACTGCCCAAGAGTTTTTATTTAGAGCCCTGCAGTAGTGAGTAAAGATCTTGTACTAGAATCAGGTCTTCAGCCTGGTAATGTTTTATGGAAACAAACAAATCTTAACCAGAAACTTTGTCACCTTTTTTTATTTTTTTTCCCTTTTCCCTTTTGTTTCAGTTTCAATCAGCACCAAACTCCATTACCTGTTAATAAGATATTAGTTATGCTGTACAGGTCATTCTGAGTGTATTTCTATTCCTTTCAGATACACAATGAGTGTAGTATTAGTTATTGTATTAGTTCATTGTCACTATGGTGAATGATATTTTTGGCTCAGGGATATTTATACAAAATTAATTGAAGCCCAAACCCCATTTTTGATCTGGCCTGGAATGCATGCAAAAACAGTCTGATTCTATTATTCTTTTGTTTCATCAAAGAATAGTAGTGAGGAGCTTGCCCTATCTCCATATTACAAGCTTACAAAATTTTAGCAAGCATGTGAACGCCATTTCAGAAGGGACTTCCTGGCCTGAAGTAGAGGAGAGAGGCATTTTGGGGTTTTTCAGGGTTTTTATGCTTCTTTTTGGTAGGGCATATTTAAATGCTGATCTCTTCATTTCCACAATGTCATAAAGTTGCTGAACCAGAATGGAGAGAAAAGTGCTTCTGTTACTGAAGCAGAATATAGTAATATATCTGCTTGCCACATGTCATTATCGAAGAAATACTGCAGCCAGGTTAGGCAGGACATTTGGAATCTCACAATCATTTACAATCTTATTTAAAGCCAGTGAAAGTCTATAAGACAAGTACATCAATATGCACATTTCATAATCCATTGTCTACTTGTTTATTAATTTTTTTTTCTTTTTTTCTGCATTTTTTTTGCTATCTTCCATTATCTTTGTAAAGTGCTTGAGGTGGGCTACTCATAGAATAACATATTCTTTCATATAATTATTTATGTAAGTTCTAAGTCTTCATAGTCTTCAGCAATACATAAATGTACTTAAATACACACACAACTATGGAGTTTTACTACAGCTTGCAGCATGTGCCTAATCCTCTACTTCCCTCCATTTCCTTTACCTGTCCAGCTCAGGGCTCTGTGCTACCCTTCCATATGTCCTGATCACAATTCATTCAATCCCTTCTGCTCTAATGCTAACATGCTCGAAAAGAGGTTCCTGTCCTTTCTTATGGAAGCCAAGGCTAATCTGAAAGTTTTTACTTCCCAATTATGTGATTAGTAATGGGAGTTTCATACAATGGATCTCACTTTACTCCCACACAAAGCTCCATTTCACTGCAACATAATCCTGTCAACTAAAGTGCCGCTTTTATCTCGGTGTCACCAAGAGAAAGGAAAAGATCAGAAATCTCTGTAAAGCAGGATCCCTTTAAAATTTTTGTTTGTAGCAGCTCTTTGTGAGGGGGCTCTTTGAGTGTGAATGGTCAGATTAAAAAAAAAATCACAGCTAATTTCTTTGCTGAAAAATAATAATAACAACAACAACAACAATAACTCTGATAAATTGTTTTTCAGTGAGCTGAGGGTTTCTGGAGAGAAGCCTCCAGAGCAGAGAGGTATGAGGCACACAGAGGGTGGGAGGGAGAGTGGCAGCACTGCTGCTCCCCCACGTCCCTGCAGAGCCCCCTGGGCTGGGGAATCAGCGGGGGGGAGCAAGCAGTGCCAAAATGTTCTTCACAGCGCTGTCTGACAAGGGAGCTCAGATGAAAGCTGTGCTATTTTAGTGAGAGTCTTTGGATAAAAATAAGACCATAATACACAGAAGTGATCTAATAGTTTATAAGAGGTTTATTCATGAGTCCTCATTTAGTGTCCACTTAGGTAAAACTCCTGTGGATTTATCAGCTAGTCAATCAAAAAGCAAAATATTTTGTCAAATGTTTAAAAATAAATAGCCATTTGACTTCAACAAAGGAACTTTTGCCCCATCCAGCTGTTGTTTTTATAGAGTTTTCTATCACCATTTATGGTGATTCTTTTCTCTCCTGCTCCTGTGCTCTGTTTCTCTTATGCAATGAATTGTGAGAGTAAGACAAATTAGGGAAGGAGATAAAGACATCATGTGATTTTTCTTTATTTGTTCTGTAAAGCATGTAGCTCATTTTATACAATTGTATAAATGGCAGTAAAACACTTGGCCTCAGTGGGAGCTTTATTTGGGTAATTTCTACATAAGGATTGCAGTCTAGGGCTCCCACTGTTTTAAGCAGTTCCAAAATACTGAGATCACATCTGTACAATATCTAATATTTATTTTGATTCTCTATGAAGCTGGGATATTTGGGAAAAAGGAGGAAGAAAAATAAAAACACTAAGTGAATGCATTTTAGGAGTGTGTAGCATTGGATGATCTCTCCTCTGAGCTTTGTTTGTGTTTTCAATTTAAAATAATGTGTGAAAGTACCTGATGGTCCTTATGTTTCCAATTTTAGTTTCTAAGCAAAAATACCTTAAAGAGACTTTTCATTCGGGGAGAGAATAACAAATGTTTTAAAATACCTTATCTTAGGTACATAATAATGTTTATTCATAAAAATCCTGCCCCTGTCCTCGAGTGAGGGTGAGGTGAGGGGAGAGGTGACAAAAACTACAACAGCTCTGTGCTGGCATGCTACAGGGTGCAGAATTTTGCCACAGCTTCCCCAGACTGCTCGTGCAGAATCCTGTGCTCCACTGGCATTGAGGGGCACAGCAGAGTGGCACATCCCCTAGCACAGGGGGCAGTGCTTGGCTGGGCACAGGACTTCACAGGAATTTCTTGTTGCGTTTTCACAAGCTGGCTGAGGATTTCAGCAATGAGCCAAAATGTGACATGAAGCCTTTTTATCTGTATGAGTCAGAGAAGAACATCTAAGAGGCTGCTGACTCTCACAGCCTGAGAATTGATTTTTTGGTAGAGTCTACTGCTTTATGTAAATAATAAGCTTTCCAAGAATAACACTGAATTCTTCTTTTAAATATTTAAACTCTGCAAGAGATTGGGTTAATCAGTAGAAGCAATATTGGACTGAGTATACATCACCCTAAACATTTTGAACCATAGTCACCTATTCCCTTAATCTAAACCAGCTACTTTTACAGGAACATGAATAATTATGCTGTTGGACAATACCTGACTCTGCACAAAAGAAAAAAAAAAAATAATTGTTGGAAAAAACCCCTACCCAAAAAAAAAAAAAAAAAAAAAAAAAAAAAAAAAAGAACTGAGGAAATGGCTAAAGGGGCTAATAAAGAGCAATGAGGAGAAGAAATTAAATATTTGGAGAGATGAACACTATGAAGTGGGGATGCCAAGTGACATTAATTTGAAATTATGACTTTCTAATTGCTGTTCTCCTGCAGTAGAACTGTTTTTCTAAGATATATATTTGTTATTTTAGTGTATGAGCATGTCAGAGGGTCGCCTTGTAGATCTCTGTTGAGTCTGTTACATTTTACTTGCCTTGGAGCTCAATAGCTCTTTTTTGCTGCTGCAATGGCCTTTGTGACCAGTGTAGACATTAAATGTGGAAGGAGCACAAACCCAGAGGAAAGGAAGGTGTTAAGGACTAAGTGGTCCTGTAAAACTTTCTTGGCTCTTAATCCAGCTCTCACATCAAGAGGCACTCAGGACCTAACTGCAGGAATTTTTATAAATGCCAGTCAAAAAATACTTATTCTCTTTTGAAAAAAGTGATACTGAAGTGCCATCATGCTTTTACATAAAAACATCATACGAGGATAAACAAAGTTAGGTCTGTATGAAGGGCCTTCATCTTGCAACAAGACTTGGAATCTTTGATAGTGGATATTTATATGCCTAAGATACAAACATCTGAAGTATGAGCACCTAAGCAACAAAGGTAGGTTTTGTGACAAAGAATGAAAAGTATTGTGTGGGAGGAGAGGCTGAACAGGGACACAGCCATTTCCTTACCCTGTGGAAGCACACAGAATGATGAAAAAGAAGCAGGGAGCAACAGCTTTCTTTAATGTCCGGTAAATAAACAGCTAGAAGTGATACTGAAACAAGCAGTATGCTTTATAGTTTGAAAATTGAATCCGTCAAAGGCCTCTAGCTATCTGACATTTTGGAATTAAAACTGTGCCTCCAAATAGGCCAGCAAAGACTACTGGATTTCTGGGACCTTCAGTGTACTGGTGAGAGATGTATAAGCTTGAATATAATCCTTTATGCTTTCTTAAAAGTAGAGTGTAATGTGCAAGGTAGCCCAGGTACAGAATTGTCATTCCACTTTAATTTTAGAGAGAATGAATTACTAGAGTACTATAAAATAAAAAGCAGGTTATAAAACATGCAGGAGAAGAACAAGTTGTACTGCCAGCTCAAGCTCAGATACATATGCACAATGCTGAGAAAATGAGCTGTCTTTCCCAGCCTCAGTGACAGTAAATAAAGAGCAATGGCTAACAAAAACAATGTGATAAAGGCTGGGTGTGTGAATTGCTCTTTTGCAGGAAACCCATAGTACAACGTATTCATTAGTCATATTATTGCTAACTGAGGGTTATGCATAGCTCACTCTCCTCCCAGCTCAAAGCACAGTGTGTACTGTGTGTTTCCTCTGATGCATTGGTAGCGATCAAATCTAAGCCGGCTCTAAGGTAAACCAGAAAGGAAAATAAAACCAGCAATTCTTAGAAGGGGAGGAAAAAGAAAGCAAAGGAACAGTAAGGACACATTAATTTAAAGTGATGTGAAAGACTGAGCGTATGTACCGGATCAGAGATAAAAAAAAAAATATGGGAAGTGGCATTCCACAAGTACTAGAAAAAATCTATAGCAATTGGCAGTGTTTTACATTCGTGTATTGTGGTTCTTGGCTCGGCTACTGCCAGTGGTGGTGTTTATTAGAATGCTGCCTGTACTACCAAGGACCAAAAAGAGCTGCCAACCTACAGCTGCTGATGTGCTTTATGTCAAGAGTAAGGGTAAGAGGACTGATACAGACAACAGACCAACAATTTTCTCATTGGGACAAAAGGACTCCTGATGGTTTTAATCCAGAAGGGAAGATGGTTGATCAGCCTGGAGTGCATTCCTGTCTTTTGAGCGTCTGAAGAAGTCATTACTTAAAGGCCTTGGAGGGTGTGAGGGCATTCAGCTACTCAGTGCTTGCTCATCACCTCCAGCAAGAGGAGTCAGAAGGCTCAATTATGAAAGCCTAGTAACAGTAAATCCTAAAATACTCCCTGATTTCCCAATTTACTCTTTCAGGTTTGAGAGGCGAGGTAGAGTCAGATGTTTAATCTAGTCACTTCAAAGTAACGAGTTACCACACATCTAGGCCATGGTAAATGTTCTTGTGAGAGCTCTAAGCCAAAGGCAGATGCCTGATGAATTGAGACAATTTAGTCCAGAGTGGAAAGGAGCTGTGTGCAGCCATGGACACTGCTTTGGAGCCAACATTATCTCCCTTGTCAGTACTGCTCCTACACCTGGATGTTGTCATGCACAGGAGCAGAAACATTTGCTGCTGTGTCCTTGTACCTCATTTCACCTCCAGGATTGTGTGTAAGCCACATTTCCGTGTGAAGAGAGATTGTCAAAGGAGCCTAAAAAGGTAAAAATATCTGAAGTCTACTGAAATTCAGTGCAAATTGAATGTTTAACAGATTAAGATCCCAATTAAATTATCAAAGATTCAGAAAAACCCCACAGATATTGCTGGTATAAATTCATGTAATTGCATAGTACCGAGTACCAATTTAACTTCACCCATGATCTCATTTTGTTCTGTAAAACACATAGTTTACCTAAGATTTTAAAAGCAATTCATTTCTCTTGACAGATAAGACATTACATTATTTTCTTACATTTGGATTGTCATCAGTCATCAAGTCAGAGATAACCCAAAGTCATTATACCAAGTACTTATAATTTTCCCCCTCAGAAAAAAAGCACTGAATCCTCACCCCAGTTGACTTTTCCCTAGGTACAGGGATATAAAACACAACAGAGAGAAGCTCAACATTTGCACTGACAGCTGCACAGGGCTCAGTTTTATCATAAATGAATATGACTTCCCCAGAAAAATTAATTTGGAGATTCAGTGTGTGCTCACCAGGTTATTGAAGGAAGGCTCACTGGGAAGTCTTGTGATGATCCACACTGAATTTCTGCAGGGCACCCCCTTGAAACAAGGGCTGGAACTGGAGACACACCACTTTATTAATTAGGCCCGTGATGCTTATGCAACACTTATCAACTAGTAAACATTTTATGCAAAATATGAATATTCCTGAAACTGTATTTTGGCATTATTGGTTTGCCTGGTGACATGGCTCCAAGCTGCATGTGAGGCTTTCTAGTTTGCTCTGGGGACTAGCTAAGTCAGTGCTGAGACACAGACTTTGATGGAGACTTACAATATCCATCAAACACTTTATTGACCAAAGGAGAGCCAAGGATTAGAGGTTTAATCCTTGAAGCAAATTTTATTTCCTAACTTTTATTTTGCCCACAAAACAAAGTCCCTATAAACCCAGCCAGTAGGATTTACTGGATGCATTTTTCCAGGTTGAAAGCAAATCTTTAACTCTCTATCCTTCATTTTATGAGACAACTGTGAGTTCATCAGCGCGCTCCAGTGCAGGCTTGAGACTCAGCTTCTTTTGTACTTGACTTGCCTTGACCAAAAGGTCTCAAGAGCATGGACAGCACCTCAGGAATGGTGAGCTTGAGAGTGGCAAAGAGCAGGATTGAAAATAGAACTAGATCAGAAATATGAGTTTGCTCTTATTTACTTATCAATATTCTGGTTCAAGCTACACTGAAGCACTGAGGAGCTGTTTTTGGATATTAACTGTCGTCCACTGCTCTGCTCATCAGTTCTTTTGCATTATGTAGCCTTGTACACTGAATAAAATTTACAAACCAGCAGCCCTCTGAGAATAACAGATGAAGACACTTCCTCCTGCATTTGAGGTGGCTTGGGAGGGCAACTGAGCAGCTGAGGAACAGGAAATGCTGAGATAGTAAATGCCACATACTTATTGCCAGGGCTGCTCTGATCTAATCACCTGATTTTTACAGGAGACCATTTTGCTGGAACAGCACAGGAGAGCAGAGGTAACACTGTACTTGAACCCCCCTTTCCGAAGGCCTGGAATCTGTATGCTAACAGGACAAAATTTATATATTCAGCTAACACAATGAAACTAAAGATGTGTAATGGCTCCAGCCCTCCAGCTTAAGTGGCAACTATTTTTTAGAGCATGAAAAGCAGTGTCAGGAGAGACAGTAAAGTTAAACAAGGCAAAAAGTAGGGAAAAAAAAGTATTATACCAATATGTAATTATTTACCCAAAGAGGAAGGCATTTAATTCCCATTTAAGAGGAATATAAGGTTATGCTTGAAGTAATTCACATAGTGATGCATCACAATATTTGGAAGCATTTCAATGTTACTTCATTCTTTAGACAGGCAAAGAGGTGTCAGTGGGAAAAAAAGTTAGATAAATCCCAGTCTATTAGATGGATCAATGGAGCTTTTACTCACCATGACTACTGGTAGCAGAAATGCTCCTGAAATGAAATATTTAAAAGTAAAACAGATATTGAGAAATAATGTCATCAAAAGTTTTCATAAGAAAAAAAAACAAAAAGAAGGGAAGGAAAATAACCTAAATAGATGCAACATATTTTTTTTACTGGTTCTTACCAAGTCTTCTAAAAAGAAATTTTGAAAAAATGAAAATGAATATTTTTGAATGAATGTGTAGAGGGGAATCAGTAAGAAAAAAGTAGAGAAATTCTGTAGGTTTCAAGGAAATTCTGCCTGCTCTACATGTGTACCCACAGGAAATACAAGTACAGCACAGGAGAATATGAGTTTGCAGTTACTGAGGTTTTTGAAGTAGGACTGGCTGCAAAGGCATGTCCCATACCAGCCAGCACAAATTGTACTGTAAACTGGAAATGACAGGAGAGCACTTCCACCCCGTCTATAGCACATTATGGGAACAACAGCAAAGCCCAGGGTTGCCTTGACCTAAAGAAAAGCCAAATACTTTGGCAGAACATACTGTAGGTTCTTCCAAATATGGAAGTTTTTTCTGATCTCTGGGCATATTTCAGCAGAACTATTTTTAAACATAATGTTCACGCTTTTCAAGTACTTTTTCTTTGATTGGGGAGCAGAAAAAATAGAGAGAGTGTAGTAATTCCCGTTGGTTTTTTTCCATTTTCTAAACAGGATGTTCCTGGTTTCAGGAATATCAAATAATACTACTGCATGTATACAGCTGAGAGATAACAACCATATTTCTTTGCTCCCCACAGATATTTTTCTTTTTTTTTTTT